>CM042866.1:12487717-12572717 GCA_023658055.1 Thaleichthys pacificus | reverse complement strand
GTGCACCTATCTATCCGTTTTTTTCTTTCTTCTGTTGGGCCTACATGTCTTCCATGCCAGCCTGCCTGTTAATTAAGCATCCTAGCATCGCAGTGCATCATGGGATTTCGCCATGACCAGGACAAACACGACAGTTTTGGGGTCCTTGTTGCCGTCACTTGGATCTTAATCGAGGGCTGTGATTGGTTAACCGTTCGGCCCCTCTAATGGTTAGCCCCGCCCTAACACTCTGGCCAGGTGAAGCAGCCCTGAGATGATGTTGATGGTGGTGGTGCGTGTGTGACCCCCCCCTAAGGTCCTGCACCCAGACTTCAGGATGGACTACTGCCGCCTGTGGCAGGCCCTCATCAAGGGGGACATGAAGGGCGTGGAGAGGCACAGCCGGAGCCTGGGGGCCGGAGACCTCTACGCCCTGTTCGCCTGCGTGCTCACCGCCCGCTCCTGGACCTCCGTCACAGCCGGCATCAGCAGCACCCCCGTCACGCACTCGGAGGTAGGTCCCCGTCACGCGAGGAGAGGAGAGGAGAGGAGGGTAGGGTAGGGTAGGGTAGGGGAGGGGAGGGGAGGGGAAAAGGTGGACCAAATGGTGAGGTGAGGCGAGGGAAAAAACAAAAACCCGACGATAAGGGATTTAAGGAAGTATTATTGTCTGAGCAAATGCTTAGTCTGTCTGAAACATGACTAGAAGAGGGGCGAGGAGAAGAGAGGGAAGAGGGGAGGAGAGTCGAGATGACAGGGGGGATAGGGGAAAAGATTGATGTTCTGTTTACAATGTGTTATGGTAACCAACTAATAGTGTTGCTGTTTCATCAAGTTGGAGGCCACCAAAGTTCAGCCCACACTTCGGATAAGGGAGCAAAGCAAAGGGGTGCTGTGTGTGTCTGTGTGTGTCTGTGTGTGTGTGTGTGTGTGTGTCTGTGTGTGTCTGTGTGTGTGTCTGTGTGTGTGTCTGTGTGTGCGTGTGTCTGTGTGTGTGTCTGTGTGTGTGTGTGTCTGTGTGTGCGTGTGTCTGTGTGTGTGTGTGTGTCTGTGTGTGTCTGTGTGTGTGTCTGTGTGTGCGTGTGTCTGTGTGTGTGTCTGTGTGTGTCTGTGTGTGTGTCTGTGTGTGTCTGTGTGTGTGTCTGTGTGTGTGTGTCTGTGTGTGTCTGTGTGTGTCTGTGTGTGTGTGTCTGTGTGTGTCTGTGTGTCTGTGTGTCTGTGTGTGTGTCTGTGTGTGTGTGTCTGTGTGTGTGTGTGTGTGTCTGTGTGTGTGTGTGTGTGTGCAGGCAGGCGGCCATTGGTGTGTGTCTGTAGGTCTGCATTTGCTCAGTGTGTGTGTGTGCGTGCGCGTTGTGATGTGCAGTAACAAGCCTGGTGGTTGAGTGTCTACAGTGCTGTGGCTTTTGAAACAGGGCTGAGTGGGAAGGATAATTACAGAGGCCAGCAGACGAGACTACTGCTGGAGAGAGTGCTTTCATCTGAGGGAGAGAGACTACTGCTGGAGAGAGTGCTTTCATCTGAGGGAGAGAGACTACTGCTGGAGAGAGTGCTTTCATCTGAGGGAGAGAGGCAGGGAGAGAGGCAGGGAGAGAGGCAGGGAGAGAGGCAGGGAGAGAGGCAGGGAGAGAGGGAGGGAGAGATGGAGAGGCTGATGCAGAGGGGGGGGAAACGGAGGTAGAGGGAGTTGAAAAGAGATTGAGAGTGAGAAGGACCGTGGGTAGCGGGAAAGGAACACTCAAATACAAGACAATCAGGAAAGAGAGAATGATGGAGAGACCAGGAAGAAGGTGAAGATCACTGAGGAAGTCATGAAGGAGTGAGAGGGCGCGAAGAGAGGGAACAGTCTGTGGGCTGCTCGTTAGAAGACACAGACTGTTTCTCCCTCACGCTTTACACGCACGCACACACACGCACACACACACACACACGGTATCTGTCTGTCTCTCGTTCTTGCACCCACACTCTGTCGCTATCTCTCTCTCTCACACACTCGCACTGTCGCTATCCTTCCATCTCTCGCACACACCCGCACACTGTCACTATCTCCCTCTCGCACACACGCAGCTTTCCCTCCACTCTCTTTGTCACAATCACAAACAGAACAAAAACATTATGGACATTAGCAGTCACTCGGAATGAACACAATTTAAATTTCTGTGGCAGGAAAAGACGCTTGCTTTAAAGCTGAAAAGATGTAGCAATCAATGCTGCTTAGAGAGAGAGAGAGAGAGAGAGAGAGAGAGAGAGAGAGAGAGAGAGAGAGAGAGCGAGAGAGAGCGAGAGAGAGAGAGAGAGAGAGAGAGAGAGAGAGAGAGAGAGAGAGAGAGAGAGAGAGAGAGAGAGCGAGAGAGAGAGCGAGAGAGAGAGCGAGAGAGAGAGAGCGTGTAAACAAAAGAATGGTAATTTAAGTGAAGAAAAAAGGTTTGATAGAGAGGAAAGCAGACGATAGAAGCCTTAGAGAGCGAGGGACAAATGAAAGTATAAGGGAGAGAGAGAGAGAGAGACAAGGAGAGCAGAGAGCGAGAGAGAGAGAGAGAATGTCATAAAAAGAGGACTGGAAGAGAGAATCCAGACAGTTGAAATTGACAGACGGATCACACCCAGTCTGTTGTGTGGTAAATGACGGGGGGGACATGTCTGTCACTCATCTATCACTCCTATTGCCTCCCCGTCTCCGCCCCCCTCCCCCCCCCCCCCCCATCGCCCTATCAGCTTAGAGAACACTCGGCGTGACCGGAGTGGCGTACCGGGACCCCCTCTGCATGCCACCGTCCTGTAACGCACACGTCCTCCTCTCCGACTCGGACACGCTCACTAAAACCAGGGCTGCGTTCGTGGACGTTTGGCGGTTCGGTCCGAAATGGAGGTTACGGTAGGATGATAGGAAGGAGTACCTGTCCCTGCACCGGCCCTAAGAGAGGAGAGTCCCTGGATGCCCTTACGCTTCCATGTTGTCAATGTCCCCCTCCTCCCCTCCCACTCCTAAGTTCTCTTTGCCCGTCCTCCCATCTCCTTTTGTGTGTCCCCCCCCCCCCCCCTCGATCCTTTTGTGTCCCCTCTTCTCATACCATTTAGTACCCATCAGTAAAATGATCACACTCGCCTGAATAGATTGCAGATGTGAGTGATGTGTCATTGCGTGGGAGTGGGTGTGGACAGCACCACGTTTCACTTTAGAGTGAGCCCAGGTCAGTTAGCCTGGGAGAGGATCCACACACACACACACTCCTTAGGGAGTTAACATGGAGAGCAGACCACACAACACCCTTTTGAGTGTGTATTATAAGAGGCTGGGACTGGTGTTTGTTGTGAGTGGTTGAGTGTAGTGTGTGTGTGTGTGTGTGTGTCCTCTGGGACAGATTAGTCCTGCTTCTTTCTCTAATAGATCCTGTGGAGTCAGGGAGACTGTTATTCCGGGGGGCCTGAATGCCAGATCTGAAGCGAGTTTGAAGTTGCAGGGGAGTGCTGGAGAATGAGGGCGTCTGGGTTCGCTTGGAGGGTCGCTGCTGGTCACGTCGTGCCGTTTATGTGACGATCCATGCATCTGAGTGCATGTCAAACATGGGGAGAGACGGGGGTCGTGTCTCCACTGTCTGGCAAGTCTGTTTACCTGGGCTACTTGTCTTGTCTGTCAAATGTGTTGAATAGCCGTCTGTCCCCTCTTTGACTGGCACTCTGGCACTGTTTGTCGACCGAGTCGAATTCACAGCAGGTTTTGACAATGCTGCTGCGCTGAGGGACACGTGCAGACACACCGTGACAGGCTCACGTGTGCACTCGCTACATGCTCTCACACAAACAGTCCCCTCATTTGGTTGTCCCCCTCCCTGTATAGACTGGCCATCTCTAATGGAGAGGGCATCTTTGAAGTGAGACTGGAAGCTTCAAAGAGAAGAGCAAGGCGACTGTAGTTAAGGACCCAGATGAGACCATTTAGTCTTTTCTTTCTTTTCTTCCGTCCGTCCTCCCTCCTTCCTTCCTCTTTCCCCTCCCTCCCTCCTTGCTTCCTCTTTCCTTCTTTTTCTCGTTGCAATATGGTGTCATTCGATCTCATGCACACACACAGTGCACGCGCCTCGAAATTGCGACACGTGCGAGGAGAATACAAGGTAGCGTTGATAAAGAATCGAAACCGGACCCAGTAGTCGCTCACAGCTGCCTGGTGCAGCTTAGCTAGGAGCAGTACAGGACCTGGGGCCTCTGCGAAATAATCACTCAAAGAAGCTGGCAGAGTTGCTCCTTCCCTCATAAACACACCCACAATAAGAAGCGCACACAGTCTGAGTAATGGCTGGTCGTACCAGCCGTATATCTCCCTAATAAATGGATCTATACACACACAGGTCCCCCCCAATATACTCTAACACCTACACACACATTTGTCCACGGAAAGAACAGAGTCAAGGTCGTTCTTGCGCACACACTTAATATTCTCCTGATACGCCGCGTAAATCCACCAATGGGGAGATAATGAGCGTATAAGTGAACCAATGAGGAGATGGCGTGCATATAAATCTACCGAGGAGAGAATGCGAGCGCGTGTGTCAGGCCGTGTTTAGCGGTCGGAGTTGGCCGTGTTGGTGGAGGTGGCAGCTCATAGCTCACAGGGTTTCATTTGCAGGTGGGAATAAAAATGGACTCCCGTGCCAGGCCCGCTAAGGCATTACCGCATACTCTGCTGGGAAGATTGAGCGCAGCACAGACTCACGGCTCAGCTATTCTGACTTTGCTTTTCAGCTACGGTTTTCTTTTAAATGGGATGGATGGATGGGTCGTTGGATGGATGGATGCATGGGTTTAATGAATGAATGAATGAGTGAGTGAATGAGTAGAAGTGTGCAGGGTTGACCAGACCATTGTATGAGTCGCTGGATTTAGACGGGATGATGTATAATGTCTATGTGTATGTTTACATACAGTATATCCAAAGTCAGCCTTAAAGACCCCGTGAAGACCCCGTGGTGGCAAGTTCCCTCGTGATGTCTCTTCCTTAATGGCGGGAAGCGTCTCGGTCGTGTCAGCTCTCTCGGGTCAGCGGGCACGAACACATCCGGAAGTTCCACGGCAAACTAGGACAGTCTTTCTCAATTGAATTTGTTTAAATGACAGCAGCCCCCCCGTCCCCCCGCACGCACGCACACACACACTCTTTTTTCCCCCTCTCTCTTCCTCGGAAAACCTAATTCACTTTCACGAATTTCTGTAATCGTCAGTCTTCTCTTTCGTGCTGTCGAAGCTTTCACCGGTCTCCCTCAGAAGGACTATGGCCGAGGTGGAATCCACTTAATTCTGGTCCTAATCCCGCTTCCCTCCCCCCCCCCCGCCTTCCCTCCTCCTCATTTTTCAGAGAGGAGGGGATTTGGGCGGGCTTATCGGATAAATGACTGGCAAATGCTACACGGACGTTTCCCTTCTTAAGCTCCTGAAGTTAGAAAGACTTTTGGTGAGCAGTTATTAAAAAGGCAGGTATATTGGGGAGAGTAGAAGAGCTCAACAGACTGAAAGGTCTGGTGAACTGGGACGTTTGGAGAGGTCCCAATTGTTATTGAAGCAGACAAGAGCCACTTGAATGTTATTCAACCTTCGAATGTGGCGTTGGTGTGCCCTGTGCTGTTAACTTCATATTTAAGTAACCGATGCAATATGACAGACAGCGTCTTTAGAACAATTGACAATTGACCAATTTTGCTAACTTGTCCAGGGATCAGCACCAAGGTGGAATTTGGCGCTCGTTCTTAGTATGTACCCATAGGATCCTCATGACAGCAGGCTGTAGAACCGCCTTAGAAATTGCAACAATTTTGCCACAACAGGCGATCTGAAATGATACAAAACACTCATAAAAAGCAAAACCAAAATGTTGGTTGGACAAAACGATGTTGTTTTTGTGGTAGTGCTTTTCTGACTAATTATCGGCCCGTATACCTGTAGCGGTTCTGGACTCTCAAAAAGTAGTCTTTCAGAAAGTACTCTTATTTGTAGCATTCTGTAAATTCGGTTTCTGTCTGTCACACAGCACAGTTTAACACTGTGTTCTACGTGCCCACGAGCTGAACAAGCTGTCACTGCAGTACAGTAGACAGACACACTAAGAAAACGAGATGACAAAAAGGTCAATATTACAATACTTAAATACATGTGCAAATGAAGGAGTAGGCTTTAAGTAACATTTTGAGCAAGGTAAACACATGCTCCGAGTACAGTCCTCACTCTCCAGATCATGGCCACAATATTGAGTGACTCACCAGGAAAATGCTTGGGTCTACCGTCTCTTGTCTGTGGTCCCTCTAAGCCCCCGTTCACAGAGGATCCACTGGGATTTGGGGCGGCTGGTGTCAACACACTCTCCCGCAGACTCTGTTTTCATACAGTAGGAAAGTGTGCTGAAGATTGGGGCCCAAGAGAGGGAGAGAGGCAAAGGAGCGATGAGGAACTAGCCTCGGTGTCCAAACCACTTCACCCGCTTCACTGTACATCGTAGAGCCAGACACCTGCCAACTTTCAACTTCATACAGTGCCCGGTTCTCGAGATAAACAATTCCTGGAATTATGGTACAATAATGACTTGGTCATGCATCTACGGGTCTATATACAGTGGGGAGAACAAGTATTTCATACACTGCCGATTTGGCAGGTTTTCCCACTTACAAAGCATGTAGAAGTCTGTGATTTTTATCATAGGTACTCTTCAACTGTGAGGAATCTAAAACAAAAATCCAGAAAATCACATTTTATGATTTTTAAGTAATTCATTTGCATTTTATTGCATGACATACGTATTTGATACATCAGAAAAGCAGACCTTAATATTTGGTACAGAAACCTTTGTTTGCAATTACAGAGATCATACGTTTCCTGTAGTTCTTGACCAGGTTTGCACACACTGCAGCATGGGATTTTGGCCCACTCCTCCATACAGACCTTCTCCAGATCCTCCAGGTTTCGGGGCTGTCGCTCGGGCAATACTGACTTTCAGCTCCCTCCAAAGATGTTCTATTGGGTTCAGGTCTGGGGACTGGCTAGGCCACTCCAGGACCTTGAGATGCTTCTTACGGAGCCAGTCCTCAGTTGCCCTGGCTGTGGGTTTCGGGTCGTTGTCATGCTGGAAGACCCAGCCACGGCCCGTCTCCAATGCTCTTACTGAGGGAAGGAGGTTGTTGGCCAAGATCTCGCGATACATCCTCCCCTCAATACGGTGCAGTCGTCCTGTTCCCTTTGCAGAAAAAGCATCCCCAAAGAATGATGGTTCCACCTCCATGCTTCACGGTTGGGATGGTGTTCTTGTCCACCTCCATGCTTCACGGTTGGGATGGTGTTCTTGTCCACCTCCATGCTTCACGGTTGGGATGGTGTTCTTGTCCACCTCCATGCTTCACGGTTGGGATGGTGTTCTTGTCCACCTCCATGCTTCACGGTTGGGATGGTGTTCTTGGGGTTGTACTCATCCTTCTTCTTCCTCCCAACACGGCACGGCGAGTCGCGAGTTCAGACCAAAAAGCTGTGTTTTTGTCTCACCAGACCACCATGACCTTCTCCCATTCCTCCCCTGGATCATCCAGATGGTCATTGGCACCCTTCAGTCGGGCCTGGACACGCGCTGCCTTGAGCAGGGGGACCTTGCGTGCGCTGCAGGCTTTTAATCCATGACGGCGTAGTGTGTTACTACTGGTTTTCTTTGAGCCTGTGGTCCCAGCTCTCTTCAGGTCATTGACCAGGTCCTGCCGTGTAGTTCTGGGCTGATCCCTGACCTTCCTCATGATCATTGATGCCCCACGAGGTGAGATCTGGCGTGGAGCCCCAGACCGAGGGAGATTGACCGTCATCTTGAACTTCTTCCATTTTCTAATTATTGCGCCAACGGTTGTTGCCTTCTCACCAAGCTGCTTGCCTATTGTCCTGTAGCCCATCCCAGCCTTGTGCAGGTCTACAATTTGATCCCTGATGTCCTTACACAGCTCTCTGGTCTTGGCCATTGTGGAGACTGTTCAAACAGTTGCAGTTAATACAGGTAATGTGTGGAGAACAGTAGGGCTTCTTAAAGAGAAACTAACAGGTCTGTGAGAGCCGGAATTCTTACTGGTTGATTGGTGATGAAATACTTATGTCATGCAATAAAATGCAAATGAATTACTTAAAAATCATACAATGTGAATTTCTGCGTCACTCACAGTTGAAGAGTACCTATGATCAAAATGACAGACTTCTACATGCTTTGTAAGTGGGAAAACCTGCCAAATCGTCTGTGTATCAAATACTTGTTCTCCCCACTGTGTGTGTGTCCATGTACGAGTGAGGCATGTGTACCCAATACCTCATTTCTCATCACTGCAATTTCACCTCGACATGATTGTGTGTGTGTGTGTCCGTCCGTGTGTGTGTGTGTTCCAGGACGTGGAGATCAGGACCAACGTGGCGCTCTACCTCCCCCAGATCAGCGAGCTGCTGAACCGCGTGCCCAGTCAGATGCTGCTGCTGCTGAAGACCAACGACCTGCTGCGGGGCATCGAGACCACGCTGCAGAGCCGCGCCAGCGCCTCCTCCTTCATCAACATGTCCCGCTGCTGCACGCGCGCTCTGGCCAGGTGGGCACACGCACCCTCAAACGCACACGCCTTTTCGACCCCCCTCGAGGCACACACACACTGCGACACGTAGGTTGTAGTCGTTTCGTAGTTGGCGCTGGAACCAATCCCGTCCGACTTTGATCGACTGTGCAGTTTGTTTTTTCTTTGGCGCCTCATTTCCAAAAATTAAAAAAACACCACCATAGCCGTACTCACTTTTTACTTAAAAAAAAAAGTAATTAGTTGTAGTGAGGAAATTAGCAACTTAACAAAGATGAGGGTTTGGTGATGAAGAAGGGTTCTAGATTGGCTGTGTGGGCTCACTTTGCATTTAAAAGAAGTGACAAAGACCAGACTAGGGTTTTCTATAAACACTGAAACTAGTGGCTGAAAGCTGGAGCCATCTCTTTTCCAGCTATACATTCATTACTGTTTGAGGTGACTAGGCAAATTGGTTGTATTTATTTGTGTTCCAGCCACCAGTTTCATTGAAGGACAAGAGTATAAGGGCAGGACAGTCGTACAGTAGGCCTAGTTATGTCCAGCTTCATTTCTGTTTCACTTATACTGTATATTATATGTAGCTTTCAAATGCTTAACACAGTTGATTATGCATTGTCCTCAGGACTTCTTAATGTTAAGTACTCTAAATTAGTCTAAAAGGTATTGGAACATGGCACAATCTGACTTATCCTTTTTCAACACAAAGTTATCGCAATATCTATTGTTATTGAGGTAATTGGATCCACTTATCGCAATACGGATTTTTATTGCCCAGCCCCTACGTTCTCTCAGGCTATATATCTTTTTTTCTTTCTTCTTCTTCTTAGCGATCATTCCCTCTCCAACTGAACGTCCACAGTGCTCATTTCTTCACACACCCTCTTCCATTCCCTTTTCTTTCTGTCCTTCCCTCCCTCCATTTATCCCTCCATGCCACTCCCCTACCCCTCCCACTCTGATGTAATTGGTTCAAAGTGTGATTATATTGTGCTTTCCACCACGCCGGTCAGGTTCAGGGCCCACATCGATTCAGACTTACCATTTTAATGAAGCACCCTGCTATTGCCCTCCCTCCCCCCCACACACACACACACGCACACACACACACACCCCACAGACACACACACGCACACAAAGGTAATCGTTTGGATAAAGGGATGGGGAGGAGGGGGGGGGAAAGGGAGGACGCTGGTGTTTTGTAGACAAAGTGGTACAGTCGTGAGTCAGGGGGATGACGTGGTGAGGAGAGGAAAGGAGGAGACAGGATAGGAGGAGGACGGACGAGAGAGAGAGAGAGAGAGAGAGAGAGAGGGGAGGAGAAGAGCCATCGAGACATGAAAAGTCAATGTGGTGCGCTCCAGTGGCTCTTTATTAAAACTAAGCGGTGATGGCAACACGCACATCGGAGCTATCACAGCCAGAGAGAGGGAGAAACCGACAGGGATGGAGTGAGGGGGGGGGAGGAGAGCTGTGAGGGGGGGAGGGAGGGGAGAATAAGAGAGAGGAGGGAGGGACAGAGCTAGAGAGAGAGACAGAGCTAGAGAGAGAGAGAGAGAGAGAGAGAGTTTGAGCGGGAGAGGAGGATGGAACACAGGCACGAAGAGACATCCCAATCATGGAACAGACATCAACAGCATGTCGTCCTCTGTCTGCGTTCACTGTCCCGAACATGCGCACCGCACCGTGCAACCTTCTGTTTGGCCAACAGGTCTTTTTACAAAACCATGAACCTGAATGGGAAAATGATGATTTAGTCCAAATGATCCCATTTCTAATATCCATACCAGCATACTACGGTAGGTGTCTTTTTAAGACACATCTTAGCCACCCCATGTTCCCCACCCACGATAAATAATAGTTACATAAAATCTCTCAGATATGAGATACAGTGTTACATGTGTAACTGACTGGCAGGATGACACATGGATGTCAGCACATTTACACAGGAAATGTGTGTGTGTGTGTGCGCATGAAAGACAAACATTCTGTGTATATCTGTGTGTGAGAGAAAGACAGTATGTGTGTGTGCACTGGACGTGTGAGAGAGATGGTGTGTGTGTGTGTGTCCAAGAGAGTGTGTATGTTTGTGTGTGTCCAAGAGAGTGTTTATGTTTGTGTGTGTGTAGCAGTGAGAGGGTGTGTGTGTGTGTGTGTGTGTGTGTGTGTGTGTGTGTGTGTGTGTGTGTGTGACAGGAGGGTCTCTAAGCTGGCTTCCTCTCTGCAGTGTAATTGGTTGGGAGTGGAGGAATCAGGGCCTAGACAAGCTGTCACTTCAGCTCTCTGCTGATGGGGGGACAAGTTCTCCCACACACACGCACGCACGCACGCATGCACACACACACATACTGTATACACAAATGAGGACATGAACAAACTCTCAGTTGTTGTCTCTTTCCTCCCCCTCTCTCGCTCTCTCTCTCTCTGTCACTCACAAACAAACACATACACACCGCACTCCAACAAATACGCAGACAACCTCACTCTTCCTAAACACGCACACGCATCCCTTCTCTCCACCACTCCACACGCACACGCTCCCAGCAGAGCCTAATAACCTCACATTCCACTGTCTGCTCCACGACAACACTGGCTCATGTCTCTGGGAAGTATCATCAAATATTCACCAGTTCATGCTGTTATCTGTCAGTCATGCAATAACTGTGAGACATACTCCTAGTGTGTCTCCCTGTAGCCCTGCTCCATACTCACTGCTGACTCCGTCTACCGCTCCCTCGCCGGCCTCCACTCCATTCACTGGAGGAGTCGGAATCAAATCTTTCGATTCCATTTGGTTTCAGTTGGTGTCGTTTGACACGATTCAATTCGGTTTGAATTCAATTTGACCTCAGCGGAATTGAGTCCGAATTCCGCTTCACTGTTCCATTAGCATCCAACAGATGTGAGGGAGATCTGTTTTTCAGTCCGGGTCAGTGAATCTTGCTGTCTCCCTTTCGCCCGTCTCCTCCTGCGGGTATCGTGTTGTGTTGAGCTCTTCTCACCTCCTTGACCGTTCCAGTGCTTCTCTCAGGTTTTCCTTTTCTCCACACTTCCTGGGAGCCGGGCTAGCCAGCAGCTTTGTGTTCACACTTGTTTACCTCTGTTCACCCCACATCGTCACCCCCCCCCCATTGTAAGGGGTTTTATATTGGCCAAACGACAGGACAGGGTGTGTCCCAGCCTTCACTCTCATCCTAACGTCACCTCATCCGACACACTCCACAGTGCATTGTCCAGAGTTGTGGTCCCAACGTTTTGTGCACGCGTCCATTTCGGGACGCAGTCCATCAATTAGTGGATTAGCTAACCAACAGTGAGGTCATGCATGCTTACGCATTCATGACATGATTGCGAAAGCAATCGTAAGCACATTGTGCCAAGGGTGATCAGTCAGCTTCTCTATTTTGTCATATCGTGATGCCATTTACAGTGTCCGGAATAGTTTCGATTGTTGTACTGCCTTTTCCCAAAGTAATGTTTTGAGATGTTTCTACAACAATTATCAACTATCTTACATGATGTCATTTGTGTGTGTGTGTGTGTGTGTGTGTGTGTGTGTGTGTGTGTGTGTGTGTGTGTGTGTGTGTGTGTGTGTGTGTGTGTGTGTGTGTGTGTGTGTGTGTGTGTGTGTGTGTGTGTGTGTGTGTGTGTGTGGTGTGTGTGTGTGTGTGTGTGTGTGTGTGTGTGTGTGTGTGTGTGTGTGTGTGTGTGTGTGACAACAGGCACCAGAGGAGCAAGGCGCGCTGGAGGACACAGCGATTGCAGATCACCCTGTGGGAGTGCGTGAGCCTCTGGCAGATCAGTGTGTACGAGATGTTCCTCTGGGTCAAGGGGTCAATGCTGGGGTCCTGGGTCTCCGGTCTGCTCACCTTGCTGCACTAGACACACACACACACACACGCATCTATACAAACACACGCATCTATACACACATTCATGCATACCTGCAAACGTATATACCTTCATGTGAAACACACGTGACCACAAATAGACAATCTTCTCGAAACGCACAGAAAATGCAGTACCGTGGACGGTGGCATGTGGACAGCGAGGAGGATCAACCTGTCTTGACATCATCTGAAAATGACGGGTAGATAGGGGGGGGGGGGGGGGGGGGGGGGGGGGGAGACTGAACAGCCAGCTCAGCCAGAGACGTCATACAGAAAACGCACACAAACGCAGTCGAAATGACTGACCCGAGTCATAAACACGGACGCCGGACAGACAAGCAGGCCTGTTCAGCCAGCCAGTCAAGCGGCTCTGAACGCGTCTTCCAGGATGCCTCTGCCTGAGGTGTTCGGCTGGACAGGCATCCATCATCCATCATCGCTTCTCTCTCTCTCTTCAAACGACAAAGTGACTGCCAGACATGGAGGACTCCTTCTTCCAGCGCCGTGGAGGTGGTTCGGGGACCACTGCGAGCTGAAGATGGACTTTAGCTACTTTTACGTTTATTCATTTAGCAGACGCTTTTATCCAAAGCGACTTCCAAGAGAGAGCTTTACAAAAAGTGCATATAGGTCAATGATCATAAACAACAAGATAGCCCCAAAAACATTGCTGGTAGCCAAAACATGAGCATACATTGTGAAAAGCAAATAAGTGCCAATGGGAAGAAACATGTAGTTAAACAACATGAACCTCAAAAGTGCAAGAGTGTACCTGTAGGAAAGCAAGCAACAATAATATAATTTACAGTGTACAGTGAGTACAAGTACTTAAATCAGTTACAACTAACCAACAAGCGCAACAAGTCCCTCAATAAGTGTCATTGTGTTCCTGGAGGAAATAAACTAACATCGGATCCAACAAATCTTTCTTAACTACCGTTGTACGGGCTAAGGCCATCTTTTCGATTTGGATTCTAACCCTGAATGCCAAAGCCTAATTACGGTCAAATTTAAATGGATAACGATGCAAGTGTCTAAGTTACTCTATAATTGTTTTAGTTTTTTATTACAATGTGATCACAGAATGTAGTGCCAGATAAGCATGGACTTTGGGTTCAAATATTCTCATATACGTAATACTGTTTTTTCTCAGTACTGTATTTAAATGTTCATCAGGACATAGTGATATTTGTATTGAAATGGACGGAGGGTTTGGCAATTGACATTCCTGCTTACGCTCTTCTTCACTCTGTCTCTGCCTCTTTGTCGTTCTCCTAACCACATCCTCCCTCCACTCTGTCTGCCTCGGTCCCTGCCTCCCTGCCTCGGTCCCTGCCTCCCTGACTCGGCCTCTTTGATCCATCTGTTATCTTCCTCTCTCTCAATCTGTCCCCCTCTCTCTCTCTCTCTCTCTCTCCATAGTATATCTCTATCCATTCTCTCTCCCTTTCTCTTTATCCCTCTCTATCTCTATCTCTCTCTTTCTAGAGAAAGGTATTCTCATTGCCCAGTTGTCTAGGCATGGCCTACAGAAAATGTGTCCACACACTGAAAGGTATGTTTTTTGTTGAATGATTTTAAAGTGCTAAATTAAGTTGGGAAACTTTAATTATGGTATTTAGGAAGTAACTCCAATCAATCACATTGAATTACCTGCCAGTTAGTCATCCTTGGACATCTTCAACAGAGTCCAGTTCAACCATTGAATGTTATTTATTGTGCAAGTTGCTGACAGTGTGGAAGAAGATTTGCAGATCACTCATAGTGAGTTTGCATTTGCAATGGAAATAAAAAAAACGGAACCAAAACGAGCGGGACTTCTTTGTGTGATTTGCCACCTGTTTCTAAACTACTGCAGCTGCCGTCGGTTTGCGAAAAAATAGATCCTGCCAATTTCTCTCTGGTTATTTGCTTGAATGACGTTCTTGCTTGATGAAAGATAGAAAACAAACCCAAGGGAGAGAAGGTGTGAAGAAAGAGAGGGAGACCATAACACTCGGACAGGCACACCTTCCAGCAGATAAAGAGCAGTCGGTAATTCCCCTCAGAGCTGACAGACCCTTCTCCCTTCCACATCAACTGGTGGGCCCTAGGGAGGACATTTTTTGAAAGATAGATAGATTTTTTTTTAATGAGTGTTTCCCTCCATCCAAGTAGCGTTTGTGTCTAAAACTGAACCACTCAAAATGCAATATGCCCCACAGCAAGCCATCTCCTCAAACACACACAGCACTCTTTCAGGGGCGCTGATTCATTCTCTATGGATTACATCCTAGCAAACATAGGACTACCAAATTGCATTACTGCAAAAAAGTATCCTGTGGCTGCCGATAGTATTGTAGAATATTTAGCTGTCGGTGGAGCCTGGCCAGTAGAATAGAGGCAATGTGATTATGTGTATGGGTGTTTACTATGCAAAGTCAGGTGAATTGGAATTAGTCATGGTAGACGATACAGTATGTGCTGTCTCCTCCTCAATGATTAGAGGTTAATGTCTACATTAGGAATGGAATAAAAAGGTGTGGGGTATGATGTATGAGAATGTTCTACCATATTATCAGAAATGATATTAAGAATTATTGTGCTCCAACTTTTATCCAGGGGCCTTCTGTTTTATGATTATGATTTATGACATTTGACCCAAAAATGGACAAAACGTTGATGAAGGTGTTCAGTGGACTGTATTCCCCAGGATGACCCCTCTATCCCCCCCAGACAAGATGCTCCCCATCAGTATAGGGAGAGGAGCTAGTCAGGCAGGCAAACACACTCCTCATCTCGGTTCCTTAGATCTAATGCAAACGTGCTTCTGCTGCTGGCCCAGTGCAGACAGAGAGAGAGTGTGTGGGTGGGTGTGCGTGTGTGTGTGTGTGTGTGTGCATGCCGAGGCCAATAGCCAGTGTTGGGACACCAGGAGAGAATCATCCATCTATTTTAGATAGACCAGCCCAGCACTGCCAAGACTAATTTAATCTCTAATGTTGGCCCTCTCTTACTTTCCCCTCCCTCCCTCTCTTAACTCGCATACCATCTCTCTCTCCCTCTTTCTCTTTCACAGATTTACTATCTCTTTCTCTCTTTGACTTTTCAGTTCTCTCACTGTTTGGTTGCTCCTCTCTCTCCCCCTCTCTCTTCCTCACTCTATTCCTCTCTCTCCCTCTACTCTCTTTCCTCACTCTCTTCCCTCCTCTCTCCCTCTCTCTCTCTCTCTAACTTTCACTCTTTAATTCGACCCTCTCTTCTCTTTGTTGTCCGCCTTCTGTTGTTGTCTCTTTCTCTCTCCTCCACCAACCATGTGGCCCCCCACTGGCCTTGACCTGAGAGAAAGAGGCCACGCCTCACCTCACTGGTCGAGGTAAAGAGCCTCAGGGAACGCCACGTGACTCTCCCTCCTGACCACAGGGAGGCAAGTGATGCGATGTAAGAATGTGTCGTTTGCTCGAGTGTCGACCGTCCTTGGCCGGGTTTCCCAGATTCGTTAAGAAGCTCTTAACGCTATGAGCTTCTTAGAAGCGTTCTAGAACGTTCTTAGAACGCTCCTAAGAAGCTCTTAGCGTTAAGAGCTTCTTAACGAATCTGGGAAGCCCTGCCCTTGTTGTTCTTGTTGTGACATCAGCAATCCAGTCTCTCTTCAAATGTATTCCTCACCTTCCTGGAGAAGACCAAAGCAGGTGGTGACGATGACGAGGCCAAATGCACCCAGATCGGAATCTAGAAAACGACCGTATATCTGAGTCTAGTGCTGTATGTGTAGCCCACTCAGTATTGGGCCTGTACTGTTTGAGACGGGCTGTGTTGCGAGCGGGGGAAGCAGGTGTGGTGATGCCACGCCCGGTGAGCGGCCCAGTCAGAAGCTGTAACGGTGGCCTGTGAGAAGCCCTGTCACCATGCTTTCGTTCCACTGTTCCTCCAGGTAATGAATGAGGTGTCACACTCCATCACCCCACTGTACTCACCATCGCCTGCTGCTGCTGCTGCTGCCTGCTGCTGCCTCGTTCATGGCTGGGGGCAGGAAGTTATACTCTCGGCTTGGTCTCTCTGTGTCTCTCTCTCTGTGTCTCTCTCTCTCTGTGTGTCTCTCTGTGTCTCTATCTCTGTGTCTCTCTTTCTGTGTCTCTCTCTCTGTGTCTCTCTGTCTCTCTGTGTGTGTCTCTCTCTGTGTCTCTCTTTCTGTGTCTCTCTCTCTGTGTTCTCTCTCTCTCTGTGTCTCATCTGTACAGTATACCTCACTCATTCACCCCCCTCTCCTTTTTGTCTAACACTCTTCTTCCCTCTATTTTAAAACATGTCTGCGGTTCCCCGGTCGTTGCTCTTTTTGTCTTTTCATTCCATTATTGTCATCTTCGCATTACCTATTGCTCTCTTCCACGCAGTGCATCTTTCCCTACACCCCTCCTTCCCCTGTCTGAACGGTTGTCCACTTTACCCCTTCGCGGTTAAAATCGTATTCCTAATCATCTTGTCACGTTGTCAGTCGCTCTCTTTCTCCTCCGAAGAAAGAGAAGGGGGGGGGGGGGGGGGGCTACCTTTCCTGATTACTGATAACACTGTGCCGCTTAGCTCTGATTCCTATTGGGGGGGAAACGTAGAAAGCAGTTCATTTGTAATCAGTCACAGAGATACCCACGTGAGTTTCAGGAAAAACAGACCATAATAAATGTTGGAAGTGGAGAGAACTAGAGAGCCAGGGACCAGACCACATGGTGGGCCTGCTAACCTGCTTGACCAGTGACACAAGTTTAGACTTTCTAATTAATGTCACTACATTATTTGAAATACGGGAGGCGAGTGACAGTATTCGCCCTGAGATAAGGCGAGCTCCCTGCATTTCAACTGATTTAACAATGATGTAACTGCTTCCAACACCCAAGTAGGCAATATGTTACTATCTGGCACATTTAGTGTCTTACGTTTGTCCTTTTGTCATGAGGGATCAGTTTGCTTGTGTTAATGCCATGAAAGTGCTTAATCCCAGTTCAATCCTAGCTTTGGAGAAACAGGATCAGTCCCGTCTCAAAGTGGGCCAACCTTTCACCCCCCAGCAGTCAAAGTTGGAACCGGTTCAATATAGAAAATGACAATGATCAGAGAGATTTGTGGATTTTCTATCAAAGTTGAAAAGGGACATTATCAGAATGAACGTGGTTCAATTGGGAGTCCTGAAATAGACCACCAAGATACTGCCTATCGCTCCATCCCGAGTCAAACACCACAAGCATGATCACCGGTGTTCAGAAGTTCAATAAAACAGTGCTACTTTTTTTTCTTTTTCTATTTTTTACATCAATAGGCACTATGATGTTCCCTTTCTGCTTGATTATTGCATTCAAGACCAAAACGACTCCACTTAACCATAGTCCAGCTAATTAACAGCCATCAAAATGGTTCTTATTAGCCTACATCCACCTTGCAAGATCGAGAAAGAAAATTCTCAAGCTCCATTCCTATTGGAGGCCTGGTCCAGCTGGGTTTTATCGTTGGTCTAGACTGTGGCCCTTGACATTTTGAGGCTATCCGCTATTAGAAACTGAGGTCTAAGCCTCAGACTTAAGTGGAGAGGCAACCATGAAAGAAGGTTTCTAATCTGCTAATGGAAAATCACATTATTCCTCGAATGTCGCCCCTTCTGTAGGCTATGGATGGGGACTTTTCTTCCACAGATAGAAATGTCCTGGGTAGGGGGGCTGCGGAGGCCCTTTTTCCTAGGCTAGCTGTCCAGCATGTTTGGTGATGCTAAAGCCGGGGTATTTGAGACGGAGATTATTTTACTCCGATGATGAATTTGCTCTCGATGGGATTATGGCTGTTTGGTCCTTATTTTGCCTCCTCCTGTTCTTAAGTCTCTTCTCTCTGCCCACTGTTTCGCTCTCACTGCTAAATTGTTTGAGCGCGAAAATATGGCCCAAAGCACACAACTCTCATTTTCTTATGCCTACCTTTCATTTACCCTACCTCAAGGGATTCGGGGATTACATTTTTTTTAAACTCAATTGGAATCTAGTTTTGTTTATGTTTTCAAATCTAGGGAGTGTTTCTTGGATATAGATTTATTTAGTTTTACAATGTGGTTTTGAGTTTGATATGTTCAGAAGGTCCACTGAACCCAGAGTTCTTAAAGGGGGAAAGGCTTCTCAAATAAAAACAATGGGGGAGGAGAAAAGGACAAGTTCAAAAGTTCAAATATGCACTCTTGTGAATATTGAATTATGATTTGATGGCCCAATACCGTGACTGTTTAATTTCATGCCGTCCGAATGGACATGTATGTGAATCTCAATTCAAACAGAATTGACTTCACCACGATTACAGTGAGGACATGGATTGTGAGAGTGAGCAGGGTTGTACCTATCGTACACCGTGTTTCCCTTTCTGCAAATATGACTGCCAAAGTGCCTCAGTGCATTTCCTGTGTTAGCGTGCGTGGCAGCAGAGGTTGGTTAAAGCAATTTCACAGCTGACACTCTGTTTCTGTCGGGGCACATACACATCCACTGTGTGTGTCTGTGTGTGTGTCTGTGTGTGTGTCTGTGTGTGTGTCTGTGTGTGTGTGTGTGTGTGTGTCTTACCAGTCTCTGGAAACACATATCAAAGTATAAAGTAACACATCTCTTCAAAGAGTTGTTAAAGTAGCCTATGCAGACATTTGTATTGGGTAGACTTCATGCTGAAGGCATACAAGACATGTATCCATTTACCCTTCACAATAGGTGTACGCTCAACCATCTTGCCTCGTTCCAAAATATATGAACGAAAACATGTCTAAATCAGGAATTTTAGACTATAACGGGCCGCAAGATGTTTCTGTCTGCTACTGTAGTGTATTTTCCTGACTTCAGTGGCAAACAAGTTCATTTGATAGCGTGAAATTGCATTAGCAGGGGCAGAGAAAAAAATGGCAGCTTTGGACTGACACAGCGGCAGAACCAACAACAACAGCAGCGGTTGACTGCCTCCAAGAACGATTCTGGTACCCCCCCAACCCCTCCCACCTTCCCCACTGATATGGAGTGGGGATGAGAAGGAGGAAAACCTATCTATCCCCCTGATCTTATCTCCATAATCACCCAAATGGCTTTTCCTGTCGCCTTGGAAACAGGCCGAGATTAGATGACCTTGTAAGAGAGTGAGGATGGAGAACACCGTCCATGGTGTGAACCCTCCGGGTCGCCATACTTCAAAATATGGATTAAAATATCATATTTCAAGTTGATAATGGATCGTGTGGTCAAGGATGCGACACGGTGGGATTGTATGGTGACCACCTACATCAGCTGGGGCCCAACACTAGGCTGCTATTTCACTATTAACGGCACAAAGAAAATTGCGTGATACACCTCATCGAAACCCCAAAACACAACACTTTCTGCTCCAACATCGTATTCGGAGTTGTACCCTGTATTCTCTCTAGCTCACCCAGCAGACCAGCCCAGCTGCAGAGAGAGAGTGAGAGAGTGAGAGAGTGAGAGAGAGAGGGTTGGTGTCGAGATCCACTTTACACGCCGCCGCTTCCATATCTCCCATTCCGCTTCGATCGATCATCAAAGCCTGCCAGTTATCTGTGTTTAACGCAATTAGCTTTTCTCACTGGAGGAAGCGGGGAGAGATGATGGTAGTGGTTGCGGGAAGGGTGGTGGTGGGGGGTGGGGGGAGTGGGGGGGGTGAGGGGGGTGGGAGGAAACGACTGCTCTCCATTACCCCTGTTCTTATCTGGGGCAGGTATCTGTAGTGTGATGGGGCTTCCTTCTGTTGCCTGGAAAGGAAAGGAAGAAAAGGGAGGATGAGGGGAACTGGGTGAGGAAGGGGTCAAGGAAAGAAAGGAAATAGGAGAAATTAAAGAATATTACCAAGATGAACATGAAGAATAGATGAGGCAGTAAAAAGGTTTCTTTGTGTTCTATGGTCCCCAAGTCCAATTGTCCACCTCAGTGCTGCGCCTGTCAGGAGCCAACCATCCTAGGATGCATCCTGACAGAGTGGCATCGGGTTCGTGACTTTCCTCTCCATGTGTTTAGGTATGTCAATGCTTTTTAACAGTCTCTAATGAGGCCGGAATGCAAAAATGCACTTCAAGACGCTCACATGAAATGTTTTGAGAATCCATAAATTGCATGTACCTTATAGCTAAACTTGATGGACAACCATTTCTGTGTTGATGGACCAACCAAAACCAGCAGAAACCCTCTGTGGACACAACACACACAAGTGTGTGGAGTTTGTTGCTATCTAGTCCCAACACACGCACACAAACACTCAATTATTGCCCGAGGATGTACATACCTACACTACTATAGTCCAAGCCCCACACGCCACAAGTCCTCGACGTCGAAATGGAAAAGCAAGGCTGCACCGATGATCAGCTCTGACCATTTGGGACACATTGACGTTTGTCCAACCTCGGCTATCATAAAGAGAAAGCTCTCCGTTCTCCTCTTCAGTGTGTGAGGAAAGACTTGAGTCGTGGGGTTTCTATGAGGAAGACGCACGACACACGATGCCTAATCGATAGGGCCAGACAAAGCGTTCTGGCACAATGAGTGGCGGAGGGGGAGAGAAGGAAAACGATCCCTTCGTCGATCCCTGGTCCTACGGTCCACCCCAACTCTCTTTCTCTCACTCTCACTTCTCTATTTTTCTATCTCGCTCTCTCTCCCTCTCTATCACATATCCTCTGTCTTTCTTGTTATGTCTCTCTGTCACACCATCGAACACACTTTCTCTGCTTCTCTAGTTCAGAGCTGCCGAAAAGAGTCAAAATGGGCCATTTTGTTACGTCTCTGCTGACAACACAATTGATTTGAGTCTGACTTCGCTTGGCAAGATGACTTTTTGGCTTTTAGTCGTACACAACATAATCCTTTTTACATAAAAAGAATAGAAGTTCAGTTCCGCTTCAAACTTTGTGAGTTCATGGGGAAAGTTGTCAAAAGCAAAGTGTGAATGTTTATTTCAACGAATTAAACTAATGATTCCATTTTATTGAGGGAAGTCAGAGGTTTTGTGTAGTTTGAAAAGAAGATAGTTGTCACGTCACTTAGTTTGTAGTCAAGACACCAGTGTTGAGTGACAGTGACAGTCCATCATGACTGTCCAGGGTGGCACCAAGCGTATGTCCGTATTGACTTCATTAAGATTGCTTCAGCATTTGCTGTGTAATCACTCTCCATTATAGTCAAGCTCAGTGACTTGACACTGTAGATCAGCCGGGCATGCTTCCTGTCACGGTGTATGTGACACACACACAAGCATATACACACACACAAACATATACACACATACTCACACAAGCATATACACACATACTCACACAAAATAGGTTCCTTTAGGGAAGCCATGACTTATATACTCTCAAGCTAAGAAGAGAACACTGTGATCTGATCAATAGCACTTTGGTGGCAAACACTCCCTGGTTCTGTACCCCCAGGACACGCTGTCTGAGGGTCAAATAAATCCTCCCTCTCTCTCATTCTCTTTCGGTCTCTCTTTCCCCCTTCTCTAATTCAGACTCTTTTCCCTCACTTGCTTTCTCTCCGCTTTCCCTTGCTTGTATTGAATGTGCTCGGCCTCCAGACCCTGGGATGCAGTAGGAGCCCTACGACAGCTCATCACGCTCGCTGTTCCACCCGACACCGAGCTCTCGTCCTGCCTCGTGTTTCTGGAAGCATCCGCTGACCCCACTGACGCGTCAGGACTGACCCTGGGAACTGTAGGGAGAGAGAGACCAAAGAGAGCGACCAAGGGGGGAGAGAGAGAGCGAGCGGAAGAGGAGGGGTTAAGGATAGAGGGAGAAATAAAAAGGAAGAAAGAGAGAGCAGGAAACTTGTCCCCTGCGCCTGTGCCCTCCAGTTCTGACATTGCGCCACCCCATTGTAATTAGGCCTTCTTGTTACACATCTTTGCCATGTATCATGTATGACTGAGTCTTCCTTTGCTGTGAATACTCTGGAGCCACACCCAGTACTATGTTAGACAGCCCCGAATAGGGGTCTAGTTTGGCGGGGCTGGATGAGAAGGAAAATGCATACAGGTTATCGCTACATAAATCCAAATTTGTCTATTTGTCCGTTCACCTGTCTGCCTGCCTGGCTGTCTGAAGTACAGATTATTCCGATTTGTCTGTGTTGCCCTACAGTAAACAAATTAGCAGCATATAAAAAGACTGGAAGTATTTAAACTACAGTGTTTATTTTCGGAAGGAAAGCACGCCCCCACAAACAAAGCAGAAAAAAACGGAACTGTTGCTGTCTCCATTCTCCCTTTCACCTCGTCAGTGACTGAGGTTTTCTTAAAATAAGTTTTGCCTCCAAGCTAAGAGAAAAAGGAGTACTTCAAACAAAGGTCAAGATGAAAGGGGGGGTGGATTTTGGGAGCCACCTGGTTGGCTTTAGAAGGCTATGGACAGGACGTGAAAGCTCTTATTGGGTCAAATGAGGTGTCAATCGAAAGGTCAGAGTGCAGTGAGCATTTTGACATCACGATATCTGTGCTATTTATGGATGCAATGCATTGTTTTGGACAAAATACTTTACTTTGTTAGATAGTTTGGACCTTTACGGAATGTAACCAGACCATTTTTGTTGGGATATTTTGCATAACTGCACAACTTTGAGCCTTGTGTCTCTGTTTGCTTTCTCTTTGTTGACACGTTCGTGGTCGGACAAAGACGTTGGTTGTACCTGCAGTTGCGACTCGATCTTGAAATCAATAGAATCACAAGAATCGTAGCTTTCCAATGATATATGGCATGGGGAGCAGTCTAAAACTATTTTTTGGGTGGGGGGGCGATGGGAATGCTAAGAGGTAACCTTGGTTTCTCTTTAGAAAAGTCCACATGTCCACATATGTCCCAGACAACATATATCTGCTTGGCCAAATCCTGGCTTAATATCAGGAATATTAAATTGTGAAAGAGCCCTCGAGGCACTCAGAAATGTAATGGCCTCTGAAGTGCATGGATTTGGAAGGGGGGCGATAGAATCTTCTATCCACAGTAGGCGTCATATTGACTGACTGTGAAGTGAATTGAGGCGAGGTGAGGCGATTTTCACAGGCTTCTGAAACTGAAATAGCTTTCTGTGACCCAAAGCATGGTGCTCGTTTTACAAGTCAGCTGCAGTCAGCAAGTCACATGTCTGCTCTCTCCTATTCTCTCTCTCTCTTTCCAGACACACACACACAGTTACACACGCAGCATGATTGATGTCCTTGAAAAAACAGACTTTTAATGGGCACCTATAACTGTGGAAAATAAACATTTAGATACTGTACAGTTGGTGCTGAATAAAAAAATGTACCTCCTACATGAAAATTCTCAAAATCAGAACAAAATGAATTGAAATCTTGCTGTAGAATTCGTTCATGTTTTATGCATGCATCAAAAGTAATAAATATATAGAAAACATTATAATAAAAACGGATAAAATACAGATAATAGTCTGTCGCACAGTGTACATTTTATTCCAGCTTTTTTCCGCTTTCCTTCCAGTAGGTTTCTGTCTAAAGGTTATATGTATTAAGTATGGTTATATAACTGAATGCATGAGGAGAAGAATGTATGTTTTAATGTGTTCTACTGAAGCTGTTCATGACTTATGACAAAGGCGTACAGTACTCGGTGTGTCGGAGAGTGAGAGACTTGCACACATCTGCCGACACGACGCATGCGGGTGTCATGTGCCTATCAGCAAGAGGGCACCCTAAATGATGTCATCTCCATGAGCATATTTGCACCTCCTTGCCCGACCTCACCCCGCAGGCCTGCGCTCATCTTTTTACCACTCTTTTCTTCCCTCTCCCACCCCGTCTTGAAAGAGACACCTAAGGAAGCCCTTATGTGGAAGCTCTTATGTGGAAGCAAGTCAAAAGGTCAGTACAAATGAATCGTGTGAGGCCTGTCCTACAACTGCTTTCCTCCATAATAATTGCTCTCTTTAGGTGTGAAAGAAGCCATTGTGATTTTTACGGGGCTGCACTTAGAGGCTTACTAATAGCCCTCAAGTTGCACCCAGCGTCTGTCTTCTGTGTGGTGCGAGTGTTATTGACTGTGTTTGTCGCCAGGGCTGCTGGTTTGAAACCCCACGTGGGCTCTGTACTAGAAGGTGCTTTTGTTGGCTTTTGTTCTCTCACAGCACACATTCTGACTGTTGGTGTGTCACGTGATAACATTCTAGGATTACGTAATAAGCTATTTGCCATACTGGAGCTATTTGTTTGCAAAGTGATCATCAAGTTGTAGCTAAACACATTCAAGTGAAATAGTCATGTGAATGTAAAATTGAATTCCCGAATGCTTTATGCTTATACAGCGTTTTCTGCAACAGCAACAGCAACACAATCGTGTGACGTTAGCTTCCACACGAAACGCCTAAACCTTAGCATGGCTAGCTAATGCAGAATAGCAATGTGTGGAGGTTAGATATCTCATAAAAGTCACAAAATACTCATACAAAAGGAACATGAATGTGTTCAGACAGTAATCCGAATTGTTTGCTGCTTTATTTCGATGCAATGGTACATTTTATGCGATTGCAAGCTTTTGGAGCGGCCACTTCAGTGCAGTTCTGTTGTACGGTGTATTAGACATAACTGTACTATTACTGTTGTCGTGTACATTGCAATGTCCTGGCTTTTCTGATGCTATTTGAGGTAAACGGCAAGGTAGCCCAGTGAACCGTGTTCCACTTGGCTTGAGAGGTAATGGGCGTATTAATGATTAAGCCAATGAGGACCTTTCAAAAGATGGCGTCTGTGTAATTATGATAATTATCTTTGAGGAGAGATGACAAGGAGAGCAAAGAGAAAAAGGAGAGAAAGGAGAGGGGGGGGGGGGGTAAAGAGAGAAAAAGAGAGAGAGGTAACATGCAGGGGGGTGAGATGAGAAGGGGAGCGTGGCGGCGAAAGAAAGGAGGACAAGGGAGAGAGGAGGAGAGAGGAGGAGAGAGGACGAGAGACGGGCAGGGCAGGGATCAGGGCAGCTGTGGTCTCATGGTGATCATGCAAATATAGGCGGCCCGCTGACATTTATCAACTATTGTTGAGCTCACTCTCTGGTGTCAACGTGAGTTTTATTGAGTTCTCTCACAGTGGGCAAGTCAGTTTGCCATGTTTATGGATTTGGCATGCTAGTATCTGTTTGTGTGTGTGAGAGTGCAAGAGAAAGAGACTGCATGCATGTGTGTGTTTGTGTGTGGGACGGAGTGTGTAGAGGTGTGTGTGTGTGTGCAAGTGGGCATTTGTGTGAGAAGGTCTTAAATACATTGTGTTTTTATGAATCATTCACCGAAAGCGGGTCAGGACAAACCTTCAAGTAGCTAAGAGAAGACAGACACATACAGGAAGACAGGAAGGAATTTGTTCCAGAATGTTAGTCTAAGGAGATAAAGAGCCACAGTGCCGACACAGACACCCCTGGCAGGATGCTTCTAGTGACGTACCCAATATGGAGGGAGACAGACACTCAGGAAATGATACTCTGATGACGCTGAGATAAGGAAACCAGGGAAATAGCACTGAATGTTCCAGTAAAAGTATTCAGAGTTAGAAACAAGCACACATACACCCCCACACAACCCCCCTCCCCCCACACAAACAAACACACACACCCCACACAAACAAACAAACAAACACACACACCCCACACAAACACCCCACACAAACATACACACCCACCCACACAAATACACCCCCCACACAAACACGCACACACCCTACACGCCCACAAACACCCCAACCATCTGCTAAATGACTCAAATATGACATATAAATGTACTTTAGTGTAAACATACCGTGGTTCGTTTGTCCTCAATGACTTCCCATGTAAAACATGTCGGTGTTTGAAGGGTCTCTGCCTTACTGGAAGAAAGGAGCGTAATTTGAATCTCGAGAGCTCTGTTGGAAAGCGATATGTGTTTGTGTGTGAGCGTTGACTGAGTCAACCCTCTCACACAGGGACTTCTGTAATTGACCACCTCCTTTCTCTACCTTCATGTCTATGAATCAAAGAGCCACGTGATGAAACAGCCGGTTTGTTTGGCAGGAAAACACAAGTCATGTGTCATATGGAGAGAGAAAAGAGAGAGAGAGAGAGAGAGAGAGAGAGCGTGTGTTTGTGACGTAATGTTTGTACACCTGCCGGCACTCTGGCATGTATGTGTGTTTGTGTGTGCGTGCATGTGTTTGTGGTCACACAATGTGCTCTTGGGAACTAAATACAATTTTCATTATTTGGGTCATTGTCGAGTCATTGTTTAGCCACTGAGTCAGTCCGACCTGAACAGCTTTGAACTTGTGTGTTACATTTAGCTGTGGACTGGGGATTTATCCACTTACCTAGAGGCTTCTGAGTTTTAATTGAAAAACATTGGCAGAGACCTTTATAAATTAACCACATGGATCAATATCGAGAGAGAGGGAGAGAGAGGGAGAGGAGAGGGGGAGAGAGAGGGAGAGGGGGAGAGGAGAGAGAGAGAGAGGGAAGGAGAGAGAGAGAGGGAGAGAGGAGAGAGAGAGAGAGGAGAGAGAGAGAGAGGAGAGAGAGAGAGAGAGAGAGAGAGAGAGAGAGAGAGAGAGAGAGAGAGAGAGAGAGAGAGAGAGAGAGAGAGAGAGAGAGAGAGAGAGAGAGAGAGAGAGAGAGAGAGAGAGAGAGAGAGAGAGAGAGAGAGAGGAGAGAGAGAGAGAGAGGGAGAGGGAGAGAGGGGAGGGAGAGAGAGAGAGAGAGGGGATCACATGCAGGGTTAGTGAGCTTACTTTGAGAAGATAGTCCACCTTGTAGCATATATCAGATAAACAGCTGTTATTGATACTTATTTGAGGAGTTATGGGGCCTTAATATTGTCTACCTAATGTGGAATTCGAATAATAGGCTACTAAATCCAAAGCAGTATCCTCTACAGGTAAAAGCGTGTGCATTGACCCAAATAAGAAGTCACGAGAAAAAAATCCTGTTGCTGATGCAAGTCAGTTTCCAAATCAGCACCTTGGACAGCATACGTGCTACGTAGTCGCTCTGGTCAGAGCCAGTGTTGCCAACACATTTTAAGGAGAATTCGCTAGAGGCAGGTTGATTTGTTGCTAAAAGCTGCTATAACGTTGTCATGTCATCGCGTGATGACGTCGTTACGTTGACTACACAATCACGTTACTCAAATTGATTAGAAATCTCGGCGAAAAATATGATTTGTTTAGATTTGTTTGTAATCACATTTTGAAGTTATCTTAACTTTTTGTAAGTTCTGTTCAAGATCAAACATTCTTGACCAACTACATTCATTGGGTTTGTCTCCTCGAACGCATAATACTGTTGCTGCAGCAAAATCTAGGCTAATTTAAGTATGCAATTGGCTGAAATTGCTGTTATCCTGCTGCTGCCTATGCACGAGCTGAGCGCCTGCTGCTGACTTCTCAATACATCCAGGCACGTGTTGACTATGTGTGATAAAGAATGTAGAATTTGTGTCATTTAGAGAGAACATGCGGGCATTTCAGTCAAGTTTAAGTCACTTAAGTGCATTTTAGTGTTTAAGTAACTTTTCAAAAGTTGCTAAAAATGTAAAATAATTTTTATAAAGTTGTTAAATGTGTTGCTTGGTGTTGTTTGAAAACAAAAGTTGCCAGGGTGGTCTGAAAAGTTGTTCAATCGAGAAACAAAATGACTAAATTGGCATCACTGGTCATAGCACATGTGGTCTTATTGGTCGATGTTAAGCAAATATTTAGTCAAGAACCTATCCACGTTCCAACTTCTGGATTCGCAAATTCAAACTTTGTGACTCAAGTCAAACACTAAATGTCTCCGTTATTGAACTGTTGATGGGCCAACAAATACATTTGCCTTGAGAATCATTTAGTCGTGGAGCTTTTTGGGTCTTAAGTCTGTGGTGAGCAATTTCTTCCAAAATGTAAAATGTAGATGAATTGTGTAACCCAGTTTAAACTATTCCAGCAGAAGGTGTAGGGCCTGTAGCTTATTGAGAACCTTGCAAGCACCAGGCTACGCCTTTAAATGGCGCGCATGTGGTGGTGAGGAGAGGGCGGACCCGTGCGGCGTGTGTGAGAACATCCCATGCTCGACCGTCAGTCGCACTGAGCGAGCGCGACTCTAATGCACTGTGGAGAAGACCGGTGAGGGACAGTGGAACAGCCCGGTAACGACTGGTACAATAACTCTCGCATCTGCGCGTATTTACTCTACCGAAACCTGGATTAAAACGCCTCTGTTTTAAGAATTTACCTTTGGGGATTATAATGCATTGGATATTAGGCTACCCATATACTAAGGTCAGTGTTTTTTGTGTGTCTTCGAATCGCTACAGGGTCTGTATCCTACTTGAGAGAGCAGCATTAAAATATCCTAAAATATATTCAGGGTGCATTCTAGGCTACAACCTAACTGGGGTTGGAGGTATGTGTCTCTTTGGATGCCGAGGAATTTGTGACATGTTTCAAGGCAATGACGCTGCCCAGAAATTGAACAAGTTCGTTACGCCGGACGTCAGTGTTGTCGTCCTATAACCAAAGAAACCCATACTTAAATATTACGTGGCCCAATGTAATTATATCAAATAACTGCGGACAAAGACGTTCACCGAGGCAAAATCTAAGAAATAAGGTGGGGGTATTTCTGATGTCGGGTTGGGTGAATCTCTTCCATTTCCCTGGTCAACAGGGCCATGATGACAGGCGTGGACATGCCCCCTGGGACCGATAGAATTACGGTCACATCACCCCGCTCTTTGCCACTGGCACTTTCCGCTCCCAAAGGCAGTATTTATCATTTGAATTATTAATATTTATCAAACATAGGACTTGGCGAGCGAAGACTACGGGGACATAGTCAACGCTAAATAAATGTCTACATGCTCTCACCCAAACCACGATTTGTTCTCGACAGAAAGGTAGCTCTTTAATTAATAATGAATAGAGAGGTGTCGAATGTCGTATGATTGTTCTTGTTCATTGGGCCGAGGCTATACGTTATAATGTCTCAGGCTCTTAAAAAGTAAACATGTCGACATTAGGCCTACGGCTCCACTTGACAAATGAAAACTACTAGACACAAAGCAGTTAATATAATGATTTAGATAGTTTAGTAGTATAGTTCACGTTCTAAATTTTGAAATGCTCCTTTTGAATTGGATATGGGGACATGACCTTCTATACAGGCTAGATGGACGCTACGCAGCAGACACCACGTTGAAATCAGGCAGCTGTCATTCCCCTCTGTCTTTTTGGAAAATATAGCACACTATTTCGTTATGACATTGGTCGAACATAGCCTTTACCTGTTTCCCTAAAAACTAGACATAAAGAAAAAACAATTTTATCAGTCTACATTTTCCACCGTTTTTGAAATAAGTCCATACTGGTAGATTATAAATGGACAAAATATAATAAGCAGACAAGAGCAACAACAAAACAACGATAGTGTAAAATATTGTATGGTACATTACACATTTTTACGTGTGAAATAATGCAGGAAAATGAAGATTTTGACGCAATCGAATCCATTCCCCGTGGAATCAAATGGCGTCCCCAAAGCACTGCAGAATATCAAGGTTTTTTCTGTCTTTCTTTTTCGGGGTGCTCGTGAGCTCCATCATATCTGACTCGTATGAGCATGCTGGAGTTAATCATTAAGATTTGGCTATTTAATCCTGACACTCTTTCATCCTAACCGTAGGCATGCAATAGTAAGACATATTGCTAAAACACTGCACACTATTTATTTCCTTGTAACCTATACAGAATAAATATGTTAAATTAAAATGATAGGGATTTAAATAACTGCTGTAGACGCCAATTCAGCATATTTGTTTTCTTATAGGCCTGGACCTTAAAAAAAGAGAGAGAGTAAATGCCGATGTTAAGGGGAACATTTCAGGCCTACGTGAAATGTATGTGAAATGATAGTTAGGCTACACATTATAGGCAATTTTTTTTATCTGAAAAATCGTTTTCAGTTTTCTTACCAGTGCAACTGATAGCGAAAAAATATGTTTTTTTGTTTGACAGAAGAATGGGAGACGGCTTGATTTTATTTATCATTGTAGCCTACAACACATTTGATGTGTTGGATTTGAGGAGGTAATAGGATTAGAAAATTCCTCCGAATTTATGCAGGGAAATTCCTAATCAGGCTTATTCAACCGGCAAATATGTGCTTCAGAAAATGGGCGTGACCCCTCAGAAATGCTTTTCTCCATTTTAACTCTGCAAGGCCTAAAGGCCGCTTACCTATTGCTCTTCAGAAATTCTATGTTAAAAAACTATGCATTTTTTAGATTGCACAAGTAGCCTACATTTTATAAATTGGCATTTTTTTAAACGATGTAGCCTATTACTTTGATTCAAGGCGAATGGTTATAGCCTACAATTGGCCTTAGCCTAGGCTACTCCTGCCTTTTTGTCATTAAGATTTAAATCTATAATTAACACTATATAAATGCCTCCTTATAAATTCAAAAAGAAATTGGATTGAAATAATCATCTGTCAGAAATCAAATGATGTGTAATTGTAAAATCAAAAAGAGATTTTCACACCTCAACTGTGGGTCTATTTTGTCCAATACAGTGGTTGTGCTCTATGCGGAATCCCTGCGCAAAATTATTACGATTGTGGGCTTGGTGTTATTATTTGGCCGTTCAGGGCTTTGAGTGGGGGTTGTGGTTGGTGGTAATTTGGCTGTCCTGCTTTTCCTGTGCGCTGGTTGGCAGGCGATTAACTGCGCTGACAAATCAACCGAAAACGGCCAAGGGCTCTCAAGGTAACGCTAATCCGTATGGGCGGGAGTAAAATATTTGAGTAAAATATTATGCAAGGTTTTGTGTATGCTTTTGTCTTTGTCTTTGTCGTTTTTAAATAGCATTCAGTAGTTTTTTATTCTAGTTAAATAAGCAATTTCTTCCACAGTGCTCTTGAAATGCGTAGGCCTACAATTTATTTCGAAGCTATTTAAATCCGTTTAATGCGTCTCTTGTTATAAAGAAACACCAGCTATTTTTTGTTCCAAAAACGTTAGCTAATTTAAGATAACATGGTAACCTTATCAATGGCCTTTTATATCTAGCTTCCAACAAATACAGCCTAAAACAATCATTTAACTGATCAAAAATAAATCCTAAAACAATAAACATGATAGGGAAATAATGTTATTCAACAATAATGACACCAATCAAACAATTGCCACCCAATCACCCCCCCCCCCCCCCCCCCCAATAAAAATAAATAAATAATTTCAATATTCACAATAATAACAACAATAATAATACAAATTCAGTATAGCCGAATATAGCAGTGGTATGATTGGGTTTGCGAGGTATGCCCAGCCCTCAGACACACACAGCCGATAATGGTAAGGGTAACAGAGTGATGTAATGCTGGAGAGGACTGCCGCAGCAGAACCGACCCACAGAGCTTGGAGGAGGCGTGTCTCTCCTGCAGAGAGGCTGTGCCCATGCTGTGCCCGGGTCTGTGCCTGCATTTGTGGCCGCGTCTCAACCTGTTTCATCGGACAGTGGGGACAATCCCATACTGTATTCCCCTTTTCTTAGATACCTTTTTCCCCTGTCTCCTGTCTCAGTTTTTATTTTTTTATTTTGGTCACATCCTCCCTTCGTTTTGTAGTCGTGGTGATATGATGTAACCAGACAGGATGGGTGTTAGCAATATGTTGTGGGTCTTGCTATCGCCCACTCAAAGCTGTGAGATTAGTGGTTGGATGGGAAGGCGATGTGTGATTATCTGGTATTGGAACAAGGTATGGTATCAGCCAGAGAGAGCATGAGTGGGAGAAGATCAGGTGGAACACCTCTCTCTCGCTCCTCCCTTTCGTTCTCTCTCTCTCCCTCTCTTTATCTCTCTATTTCTATTTCTCTCTGTAAATATCTCTCTTTCCTCCCTCTCTTACTCTCTATCTCTCTCTCTCTCCATCTCTCTCTCTCTGTATTTTTCTCTTTGTATCTTTCTCGCCTCTTGCCGTCTCCCCCTTTCTCTCCCCTCCATCTCTCTCCATCCCTCCCCGCCTACAGTATCTCCTCCTCCTCTTCCAACCCCTCCCTGCGCTCGTTCTTATCACAGATACACCCGACAATTAAGCTTTGGCTCGCCGTATTGCAGTTGATGTCATCGACATGCACGAAACACTATGTATCCCTGCCTTACCTGTTACCGCAGATAAATAAGACTGTGGGCAAGACTAATGCAGGTAATATGAAATGGAAGAATTACACCGCTTTTCTGTGTGCGTGTGTGTGTGTGTTTGCGTGTGTGCGTATGCCTGCAGCATGGTGCAATCCTTCCACATCTTTCATGATATTATCTGCTTGGTGCAGAGGAGATATTGTTGCGCCATCTGAAAGAACACATCTATAGTACTTTTAAATAGATGGTGTGTGTCGGTGCTTTTGTCTTTTAAAGACACCAGCTAAAATATTCGGTGAGGTGTTGTTTTAATCGGGGGGGGCGATACTAGTGTTACACTAGGCATTACTAGGCACACTCGTGTTACTGTCCATTAAGGAACACAGAGACAGAAACACGCACGCGCACACACACACTTACACTTTTCATGGGATCCCAAATGCTGGTTCCTTTTGTCAGTGTGTGTGGTCATCCCTTTGGGGTGCGTCAAGCTCCTTTCAATAGGAACAATGATCCATGCAGTTTAGCCTTTTAACCCCTGCTGCTCCCCCCCTCAGCATAACCTATTCTGTAACAAAAGCAGAACACACACTGTACACATACACACACACACACACACACACACGCATACAATATGTGTAAAGACACCAGCGCAATTAAAAGGCTTCTAAAAATGTACATTGTACATTGCACTCACACACATACACACACCTGTATGCCTTCATGCTTGCACGCCATGCACATGCATACACTCTCCTCCTCTCCTACACACACATTAACCCCAAAAGATGCGTGGGCTGTGTCAACCGCAGAATATTGCTTACTATCACTCTATTTCCCGACACCCATGACCACCTCTCCCCTTCTCTTTCACTCTCCTTTTTCTGCTCTACCTCTATCTGTCTGTCTCTTTGTCCTTCTCTTCTCGTCCCTGTCTCTCTCTCTGTCTCCCCCTCTCTTTCTTTCTCTTCTCTCTCTCTCTCTCTCTCTCTCTCTCTCTCTCTCTCTCTCTCTCTCTCTCTCTCTCTCTCTCTCTCTCTCTCTCTTTCCTCTCTGCCCGTGACCCAGCCATAGCAGCAGGTTTTAATCGCTTGTCAGCGTGTTCCGGTCCATCAGGCCTCTTGCTGACTGCTGGGCCTATTGTCCTGTGATACCAAGCCCCCCCCCCCCCCCCCCCCCCCCCCACGCCCTCTCAACAGGACCAATAGGGACAGAGGGAGCGTGAGCCTTGTCTATCAGGTTACGCCCTTGAATGGGCCAGCGTAAGATGAGATGCAGCTTTTTATTTGAGGATCGGTGAGGGTGCAGCGCCTTAACACGAAGGCGGACCAGGATTGTGTATAAGTGGGGTTGAATGGTACAACAAAACCACATTTGGCCGAGCTTTCCCATTTTGGATTGGACAGTGTATATGTTCTCTGTCTAGGTTTAGTGTTAGAGGTGTGACAGTTATGTCTCTTAGAGAGGTACACAGAACCTGGGATTTGCTTGGGCATTGTCCCAATATTGTTTCTGGTTCAGATGTTTTTGTCTATTTGACAATGAAACAAGGAAAACAATGAAAGATTCCTTTGGAAAAAGGCGGAATTAATATGTGGTCACATATTTTACATGATGAACAGATTCAGAGTAGACTATAGATGATTGACGTTTAGAATTTCAGATGTCTTTGGTCAATATTTGTATTCATTATGTAGAGCTTTGTATTTGTATAGGCTTGTGGTTTTTCTGGATTAGAATAGGATAAGAATAGACATTATTAATCAGCTTTCCTCGTGGTCAAATGACTAATGTAATTAGATGTTTGTCCACATTGTATTTTTCATTCAATTACATATATGACATTTCTTTATTGTGAATTAATATTAGGAAGCAGATGTTTCAAATATGTTGAATCCTTAAAAGAAATGCTGTTATGGTCTGCCCAGAGCTTTTTAAATAACCCTTAGCAAACTGTTTCATCCAATTTGTTATCTAACTGTAATCTAAGGGAATCATTGTTCAATATCACCTTATTGTTCCATGGTATTTGTTCCAATAATAGAAAAAAACTACCTCTGGATAGGGAAGTCAACTGCCACATGCCACACGCATGCGCGCACACACACACACACACACACACACACACACACACACACACACACACACACACAGAAACACAAGCACATTACCACACACACACACACGCCTGTGAAACAGAGCACCGGGTCCAGACGTTGGCTTGTCATTGCATTGCTAGTGTGTCAGGGACCAGCATATCCCAGCGATGACACACATCAAGCTCATGTGTCACCAGAGGTCTGAGGAGCGTGTGTGTGAGTGTGAGCACTGCTGACATACTGTACATTCTGTTTGATTCTGCTCCCTCTCTCCCTGTCCCTTCGGTCTGTCTGTCTCTCTCTCTGTCTCTCTCTGTCTCTCTCTCTCTCTCTGTCTCTCTCTCTCTCTCTCTCTGTCTCTCTCTCTGTCTCTGTCTCTCTGTCTGTCTCAATGTTCCTTCCATTCGCTCCATCTTTCTCCTTATTCTTTGTCTGTCCATGCTTTTCGGGGTTCTTCACCCTACACATGAATACGTGGCTACACCTCACAGTTGTGTGAATAAAAAACAAACAGCATACTATTTCACATCTGCTATAGTATGGCACGTGAGAGCTACTGTACAGCATGATATTTGATCAAATTGAGCGCGCCATCTATCTTCACAGGTTTGCATGTGGTTAATTCACCTCCTCTGTCTTCATCTTTCCTTCAGTGCATGCATGCCTTCTTGCATCAACAGTATATAACATGAGGTATGAGAGGACATGAGTTACAGCTTATGGACCTTGATATGCTCACTCATAACACCAGTAAAAAAGAGTTTATAATCCAAAAAATGACCCCTCCCAATATATATATATACATACATATAATATGACAAAATGAGTGATGAGTGAAAATTGCCAATGACTTTCTCTCGCTCGCTCGCTCTCGCTCTCTCTCTCTCTCTCTCTCTCTCTCTCTCTCTCTCTCTCTCTCTCTCTCTCTCTCTGTCTTAGTACCCCTCCCTCCCCTCCCTGTTTCTGTGTTAAGCATTCAGCAGAAAGCCCTTTCCCTGGCCATCAGATAAAGACAGTCTCCCTTGGCTGATTGATAGTCATGGCCTGCCCTGAGAATGATGGGACTCATTTACGTAGCAGATGACCGATAGCTCAAAACAACCTTTCCTTAGGGGATAAAAGAAAAGGAACCAAACAGCTACTTCTAGATTAAAAAAAAATCTGTTGCAATGTCTCTTATCTGTATCAGAAATAATGAATAATTGACAGAAGTAGCGATTTATTTGTTGTCTGTTTTCTGCAGATTTGCATCTAGGGGAATTTATATATTTGGACTAATCTTACAATGATGTACATGCAGACAACAAAGCCTTCCTTTCGCAAAATTTAATTTGGAGTATGTTGCCAAACAGATTAATGGTTTGACTTAAAATCAATGTCTGAGATGTGTCTTGTCTCTGCTTTCAGTTTTTGACAGTGATGGAACTGAGGGAATCCAGAAGATCCCCCACAAACTACAAATCCCAGCAGGCAACATGAAGAAGGAAGTATCGCTCACCCTCAGAGCCAGAACAATCTTCTCAACTGGACCTCACCTCATGAATCTCTGTGACAACCTCTTTGAAGTGTAAAGGATTAAAAAGTTCAGTTTTGAATCGTCGAAACAAATTTGTTTCTACCCCCTTCTCCCTCGGTCTCTCCTCTCTTTACCCTAGGGAAGGCAGCTAGAATTTCCCTATAACGTTCATTGCTGCACAGCGATTGGACTCTTGACTAATGTGAATGGCCTTATGACTGTTAACTCTTCGACTGTTCTCCCTTCTACCAACTTACTCCCCTAAAAAAAAGAGACTATTTTTTATAAAGAAATCTATTAAAAATCTCTGGGCATTTTCTCTTTTGGATACAAGTGTGGATATTTACTAAAAATAAATAAAACGGATACTTACTCGAGCTAGTTCTTTGAACCAAAACAAATTCGATGCTATCTAACCATCTGGGATTATAAACACGAGTTCCTTTTCGACCATGGATCCTCTAGGTTTGTATGTGCGTCTGCAGCTGTTCCTCAGTACAATGCTAGGGCTGTGTCTGGGCCTGGAGTTCACTGGAACTCAAGGCCAGTGGGCGCGCTACCTCCGCTGGGACGCTAGCACGCGTGGCGACCTCAGCTTCCAGTTCAAGACCGAGGCGTCCACCGCGCTTCTACTCTACTTTGATGACGGGGGCTACTGCGACTTCCTGCAGCTCATGGTGGTGGAGGGCAAGCTGCAGCTGCGCTTTAGCATCGATTGCGCTGAGACCAGTGTGGTCTCTGACAAACGGGTCAACGACAGCAGCTGGCACTTCGCCACTCTGAGCCGCTTCAACCTGCGGACGGTTCTGGGGCTGGATGGCGCGGCCAAGGCTGACGAGGTGCGGCCCCAGCGCCAGTTCATGAAGATCGTGAGCGATCTGTTCATAGGTGGAGTTCCGCTGGACATCCGCACGTCAGCGCTCACCCTGCCAACGGTTCGCAATGCACCGCCGTTCGTCGGGGTTATTACGGATCTCAAGTACGGCAACACGGAACCCACTCTCCTTAGCAGTCTGAAGGTCCGGCTGGAGTCGGATGGGAGGTGCACGGAGAACCTGTGCGAGAATGGTGGGAGCTGTTCCGTGGTGGACGGAGAACCACTCTGCGATTGTTCCAAAACGGAATACAAGGGCCGCTTCTGCAACGAAGGTAAAAGTGCCTTTCATGTAATTTATTTGGCATTTTTATGTTATAAATATTAATGGTTGATTCACTAATAAGCACGACCAGATAGGAAACACTACACAACTTGTAGTGTTTCGCAAGGCCGGATCTACCATATTGGCAATCTGGGCCCAGGGGCTCTTGGGCAGAGAGGGGCCCTCCGCGATCAGAGAATTGTATATATATTTTTTGGCTGCAAAACAGTCTACACGAGGCTTGCTTGGCCCTCAATCTTGATAATTATTCAAACAGAATCAAATAAAAGTTGTTTACAAAAAATGAAATATGATTGTAAGGGTGTGTGTGTGTGTGTGTGTGTGTGTGTGTGTGTGTGTGTGTGGGGGGGGGGGGGGTCACATGAGCTTCAGTGCCCAGGGGCCCTTTGGGGTACTAATCTGGCCTTGGTGTTTCGTATCCGTGTTTTGTATCCGCTTTTCGCAGGGTTTGACATTGCTCTACATTTCACCTTTAAGTCTTTCATCCATATAGTCAAAGAACGTTCCAAGTGACTTCAAAGCATTTAGGCTTTGTTGCTCTGGCTAGCTTCCCCATCGTTTGTTATTATCCCTGTGTGTGTGTGTGACTCACACTTGTAAACGCACACGGCTAATCTAAGCTCGGTTAGCCAGCAAGGTATAGGTTAATGGCGCCACCCTTGCAGGCACTGATAAGGACGCCTATAGAGAATGGGGGCCTCCTGAGTTTTTTTTCTCCATCCAATCACACCATGGCAGGTGTTAGAATCACATCCTTTTGTGCTGAGAATTCTGCTACTGCTTTGATTCAATCACAAAACACCCTCTTTCAGTCCTCCACTTACCCCCAGCCTCGATACAGCTGGTATTGGTCAGACAAAAATAGAATTTTGTATACATGGTTGTTTTCCCCTCCTTCATCTTCTGTATTATTTTCTTCAAGCAGGCACATAAAAAGATATCTTGACTCGGAAAATAGCGGGGGAAACCTATCTGCTTTTTTTTTTTTACTTACCTGGTTTGAAAATAATTCTTGCCTAAGGTCACAAAACCGCACATTTCAGACTTTTCCCCTCATTAATTTGATTTAGTGCAAGAAAGAAAATCACAGATCACATCAAGTGGGATAGTTTGTTTAGCTCTTCCTCCCATGTTCATTCTATGCCCCTCATTCTACACCCTTTCCCTTCGCTGGTTGCTTTTCTTCACTACTCATCAGACATGTCACATTTCTGTCCAATCTAGTATCACACCAACACGTCCAGAGACGCACAAAAGGACACTTCAATCTGAAATTGAAAGATTACGTGGAAAAGAAGGGATAAAATACTTAATCTCAGTTCTTGTTTAAAGAAATGGGACGGGCCTCTATTTTCCCCTTCGTCTTGATGAGCGCTAAGCTGCTTTGCTGTGCTTTTCTGCTGATTGAATTGGTGCCATTCAGGTCCCTTTCACTCTAGACATTGTTGTCCTTGCTGAAGAGAAATAACGTGATGCCAAAGAAGTCTCTCAAAACCTACAAGTGTGCTGTATGAATTGTCTAATATTCGGATATAATATTTCTGATCGAACATCAACCTGGGTGTCATTATTGTGTGTGTGTTTATGTGTGAGTCAAGTGTGGTCATGTCTGGGAGTGTTTGTTCTGTGTTTCTATACTGTCCCATGGACTGTGCCGGTCTGCTCTCTATTCAAAATAACAATCTCACTTGTGTCTCCTGTGCCAGTACAAAACATTCAGCCCTGGCTCCTGATCCCCATCCCTGTTCCCAACCAACCTCCATCCTCAGCTACCCACCCACCCCTCCATTCCTGCCACGCGTGGCTAAACAGGGGCTACTGCAGCCTGGGTAGGCCCAGGGCCGGCTCCCTCTGATTTACGGCCCCTCTGGCCGGACCCCCCACTCCTACGCTGATTTACGTCTGTCTCTCGTTTTTCTGCTTTCTGCTTGGCTGGCTGCAGTCTGCAGTCTGCAGCTCACTGATAGGGGACTGTTAGCATGGGCGAGGGCGTGTGGAAGGGGACTAAAATAGCCATGTTATAGTTTGGCAGAGTGAACAGGAGCTCAGGCAATCATAAAAAGATAAACAACCGTTGCTTACGATGGAGAGCGATATTATATCATGCCATTGAATACACTGGCATCAAATAGTAAATATGTGGCACGAACGCTCATGTGCAAGGGTGTAGGTTTGGTTTAAATGTTAGTGGGAGGGGCAAACATTGATATCACCTTACAGTATAAGTTAACACCACTATACCTCTGTACAGTAGGGATGTGAGTATTATTACTATCGCTCGTTATTGATGTCAACATTTCAATGGTCTACGCCCCTAAAACCTGAACCCTCTTAACTCTCTTAAACACTCACTAGCCTTCAAATCCAGCCAACAGACAATTTAATCCAAGGACTCTTTTTTTATATTCACTGTAAAAGACTTGGCCCAGGCAACATTGTAAAACTCGAGCTAATGAATACATCCATTGATTAAGCTAAGCAGTGAGGAAAACTATCAGCACAGCCCCCTTGAGGCCAGAAATCAATAACCTGAAAATCATGAGGCTACTTACTGGCTAATAGTGACTTATGACGATAATGTACTTTTTATAAGGGAAAAGGCATGCTAGAAGTAATGCAGCAAACCCATTGTCGATGCCAAACAATGCACTAATTCACCTTCCATTTACTCAATTCAAGAGAGTTTAAATCGAAAGAGAGAATAACTTTGTGGAGCTCAAGCTATTTTCATTCAATAAATTGACTCCAACGTTTGTGACGCAATGACACCCATCAAAAAAGTAACTCAAAAGTTCAGTCTTTCTTCAAAATAAAAAAAACACACACAGCCGAAGAGGTTGTATGTTTGTATACATCGTCTGGTGGCTGCCGGGGGCACAACAACAGCAACCTGACACTTCCCCAGGCAGGGCAGATGGCTCGAATGGCCTCGGTAACTGTTGCTACGGCTGCAGCGTATGTTCTGAAGCTGAAGTCGCTTGTGCTGTAATCTGTGAGTGGAGCGGATTATGGCCATAATAATAACAGTTTGCGCTTGCCGACACAATCACTCAATCTGTCATTGTGTGTGTGTACATGTGTGTGTGTGTTTTGGGGGTTAGGGATGGGATCTCCCTCAGCTAGTGTTAACCTGTCCAAATGTATTCAGTGCAATCAATTAGGCTCACAACAATTACTGAAACAACAACGATCCCATGATTCCATGATGGTGATGAATAATGAATAAGCTTATGTCACCTCCACCAGCCCTACCCTTTAAGGAGCATTAGAAAAGGGCAAACAGTAGTCTCCCTCATCCCTTTAAGTACCTCCTGTAAGGAACTCAGCCCTATAGCCCTCACATCTTACTCTCTGAACTGAAACTGAAAGCAGGCCCTTAAGTATCATACACTGCAGGACACTTCTACTAATTCTGCAGTCTCCGTGGGTTGCCGGGTCATATTGACCTTTTACAGGAGGAAGTTATAAGCCAGTTTGTTTTTTTAAATGCGCCTAGTGATACATAAACGAGTTTGTCAAGCCCCACTCAGACTTCCAGAATTGATTTTTCGATCTGTTTTCAGATGATTGGCTCCCCGAGGGAAGTGTTATTTCAATGGGCAATCTGAGGCAGCTGATATGCTATGACTGCCATTTACTTTGGAGTTCATTAAAAAATGTCTTTTTTTTGTTAAATCAACCGATTGCGATGATAGCCATCGATCCACCTGGGTCTGTTTGTCCTGTAAGCGTGTGCATACAGTCTGTACTGTATGCGTGCATGCTCGTGTGTGCTTGTGGGTGTACTTGTTTGTGTGTGTGTGCACACACACCGAGGACAGAAAACCAAGAACTAATCTGTCAGCGAAAGTAGGTCAGGATGGAGAGATAAGAAAGGAAACAAAATGATGAGAGAAAGAAAGAAGAGAGAAGAAAGTAAAGAAAGAGAGAGAGAGAGAGAGAGAGAGAGAGAGAGAGAGAGGGGTCTGTGACGGGTGCTGAACATGATGTGTTGGTCTGACGGACAAAGTGGAGCAGAGGGATTCTAAGAGGAACACCACTCTCCAGGCAGTTAACCATGTCCTGTGTCAGACGAACAGGTTCAGGATTCAGCACTTCCAGCAGCGACACCAACGTATTTGGAGCACCGTGACTCATTGGTTTTAAACAGGAGGTTTTACACCGGAGGGATGGACAGGTACACACACAGAACACACAGACACACACATACAAACACACACATACTGTATGCATACACACACACACACACACACACAGAGAGACATGTGTATTCCCCTTGCCAATGCAGAGGTCACATCTCTTGTGTTCACATGAACGAACACACACACACACTACAAACTAAATCCTCTATTCCCAATGAACCATTTTGGAGTTTGTTGACTATGGGGCTGTCCATTTTTAGACATCGCCACAGATGTTAAGTGTATGAGGGAACCCTCAAAAGAGGAGATTAGAGGAGATTAAACACACACAAACACCCCCCCTCCCAACCCACCCACAGACACACACCAAACTCACTCACACACACACTAGTAGACGTCACACTGAAACTAATGGTCATTTGAGCAGCTTGTTTCAGTGTCCGCTCACTTTAGCCCGATAGTGCTCAGAGTGAATTAATATCTAATACAGTACATCTGATTAACTTCCCACTGCCAGCGTTTAGATTAATGCCTAATATTCAGTATATCTGATTACCTCCTACGAAGTATTAGTATTCTAATGGATCTCGACTCAATTAACGTTGACTAATTTCACTACTTAATTGCGACTAGTGGCCTAACGATGTTGCTAATCAGGTACCAAGGCCATTTATTTTGGTGCGAAAACACTACGGCTTTTCAAACTTTTAAAACCGTAATAGAATCTATCTACATTTGAATCCAATATGTCTTTTTTAAACCAAAATATTTTGGGGATTTGACATTTCAAAATTGTGCCTGAGAAAATGCTTCTAATAACCCGGAATAAAGCTAGGTCTTTTAAAACAGCCTCTCACAGGCCTCCTCTCCTCCTTTCCTCTCGCCCGCCTTCCACCACTTGCCGGCTCTTTCTCCTCCCATATACCTGCTCCTCTGTCATGTGCTCTGCCCTGTCCCAAGGCCACTCCCCCAAAGGGTCACCTGACGAGGACCGCTGTTAGGCGGCGGCGAGGTATCTGGTCACTGGAGTGGTGTCCACAGTGACAGAGACCTTAAGGACAGTTAAACATACAATACAGAGGGTATTTTTTTCTTCTTTCCCAGTCTACCGTAATGGCCCAGACATCATAAATTCTCCACCTGCTTACAGGAAGCTAGGATACTACCAGCACAGATTTATGTCCCCAAGGTTTCTGTGTGTGTGTGTGTGTATGTATGTGTGTGTGCAATGGTTATAGCCCTTTTTTCTTTGTCTGTTTGTCATGTCCGTTTGTTTGTCAGTCTGCTGTCTGTCTGTCTGTGTAGCGTGTAGGAGACAATGCCTTTGAAGTTGCAGAGGAAGTGAACCCAACTTTCTCTGTGTTTCCAGTGTTCCAGTGTTGTTGCTTATGGTTCCCCTTGACAGACACTGATGTCGGCCATGTTTTACTTGCAAAACACGCTATACATGCACAAGGTCGTGCCCAGCACCGGCCCTTTGTATGCTGTCTGGTGTGTCATAGTTTGCATGATATGAGCCATGCAAATGTAATGAGAGTGTTTCTAATTCTTTCGTTTTCTCTTGTCTTTGTCTGCCTTCCCTCCTCCCCATTCTGGCCTGTTTTCAGAGGTCAGCAACAATATCCAAGGTAAGTTTTGGGGACAACGTTTCCCATGGCTAATGTATAGTATTTATGTCTCGTTTACAACTGATTTACAGTAGTATAGTGAAAATGAACGTGAAAGTGACTGAATAGTAGGCAATGTGTTGGTAATTTTCTGAGATATTTATGATGGAATAAAGATTGACGGTGAATGAACCATGGCCGGTGATATAAAATAGAGCTATCCATTGTAGGGACCTGGGAGATGCTGAACACAGTACAGTGACTCATCTACTGACGGGTCTTGTATTTAAAACCAATACTGTATTTTCCTACTGAAACATTTAGTTCTTCTACAGAAGCTTTCTCCTCAGCAAAGGGGAAGCTTGGTCCAACTGTCAGTGTGTTTGGTGCCATGCTTTCTCTTCTGGGAAAATATGTGTCACCACAATACCTCTCGAGAGTATTGGGAAAATAAAGAGTTTCTGAAGTGTGTTCTCTCTCTTTCTCTTTCTTCTTTGCGCCCTCCCTCCGTTTTCTTTGACATCTCAAGGATTTGCACACATGATGATGGCGGAGCAAGGTATGCCTCTTCTCTCTCTCTCTCTTCACTCTGTTCTCTGTTTGTGGTGAGTGGGATTGTGGCTTGTGCATGGTTGTTTTGGAGCCTGCTTTGGAGGACTTCCAAATGCATTTGAACGCATCGCTCGATAAGAGCGATTCGAACGATCCATTACAAGTGCAGCGGAAGAACACCACAGGTTTGCCACTTTTACGACAAACCTTTGTGTGCTCTGCGTTGATCTGAAATGGTGTGGGACCCTCTCATTGGCCTACTGCTACAGTGTAGCAGTAGGCCAACATATCTTGTGTTTTGTACGATACTGGTGCACGGTGCATGTATTGATGTACATACTGTCTGCGTATGTAGATGTGGACACTTGTTTCTTCGTCCAATACAAACCAAATCTCTCACCCCGCCAAGCGCCCGTACTGACGATTGTTCTCCTTTGTTTCCCTCCTCCCCGCCGCCCTCGCATCACGGACACGCTGTCTCCTCACCTCTGCGTCTTCTGCTCTCCTCCTAGCTAAAAGCAAAGGTACAGACCCTCTCTCTCTTTATACTCCCTCCTTCAGACCCCCCCCCCCCCATCCCCCCCCCCCCCCCCCGAAACAAAACAGCTGTGCCGTGAGTGTTTGTGAGCCGCGAGCCGCCTCTCTTCCCGTCTCTGTGCCATTCTAATGTGTTTACTTCGGCGTGTTTAGTGTCTCTCGTCTAATGGTGTCTCACCGAGGGTTCTTGGATTAAGCGAGTAATTAAAGCAGCCTTAATTGAAGGCGAGAAAAGACGGAGTGCTCCCTGGATAAGTGAGCAATTGTGTGAGCGTGTGAGTGTGTGTGTGAGCGTGTGTGTGAGCTTGTGTGTGGGTGTGTGAGCGTGTGTGAGAGCGTGTGTGTGTGTGCGTGTGTGTGTTTGGGTGTGAGAGCGCGTGGGTGTGTGTGTGTGCGTGTATGTCGAGTTGATCTATAACCAGTAGTTTCTTACAAAGAATCGACAAAGATCTTCTTAGATCTTCTTACAAAGATCTAGTGTGGGCTCCTCATGCCCAAAGCCTTGCCATGGATGGTGTTACGTCTCCCTTGGCCTTCAAAATAGATGCGAAGAAACATGTACCGGAACCCCTACAGTCTTGCTGGTGGGATACGCTGGACAAAAGCTGAGAAACTCTCTGGAAATCCTCAAAAAGAGAGACAAGCTCTGTCTCTGTTCTGGCTGTCATAGCCCAGATAATGGAGGCATTTGTCATGGTGTTCATGAATGATGTTCTCCGGATTCCTCCCTGTGTTGTTTGTGGTGGATTTGACGGATTAGGAATGGATCCTTCTGCTTTTTGTCTCCAGACAAATGTAGTGTCCATTTTGACCGTCTCCTTAATGCAATTATTAAAGACAGGCCCCTGTGACCTGATGGCTGAAATAGGATTTACGGTTCTTCAATTGAGGGAGAGAGAGAGATAAAGCGCTTGTGGAAGAGAGAGTGAGAAAGATGCCTAGGTGACATCTCTAGGTGATGCTACATACAGTTGTACTGTGCTCATTCTTCCTGTCCATACGACCCAGGTCTGTCCCTTTAGCCTTCCTGTCCAAAAAAGAAGACCAATCTGGAATTGAATGTTACATTGTGTATCCCTTCCTGCCTGCATCAGGCTCCCCCACAAAGGCACCCTTTCGAACATGGCAAGGATCACTGGATCAGTGTGTACTTCACTGGTTTAGAGTGACGAACCACGAGCTCAATCGAGTGACGCTTGAGGTTTGATTGGAATGATGAGCAAGAGAAACCTGAGTCGTCCTCCTCCTTCCCTCAGTTTGACCGACTTTGATGCCCCTTGGGTCTTTGGATGGTAGGACGAGACTAAAACGAGCCCGGGGAAGCCAAGACAAAACGCTTTCCCGCAGCCCTAATGCTTCAGCGATGAATGTGCAAAGTCACCACTTTCACAAGGCAAACAACACTGAAGCGTCTGAGGCCAGGGCATGGTACCAGAACCTCCCTCCTTACTCTCTTCAGTCTAACAGAGAACACACCGGCACATGGAAGTCCAGTGTATCAAGTCATATATCAATTGTCTTTCCCCCTCCACCCCCCTCCCCCACCCTGCTCCCATTCACCCCCACCCCCCCCACCCCCCCATCCCCCTTCTTCAGATACCTCCAAACACCCCAACATGAAACGTCAGTTTCATGTTGGGGTGTCTCCCTTCTCCCCAGTCTCCCTTCTTCTGCCGCAAACCTGACCTCATTTGAATCTGTGTGGGGGGAAACATGCCTGGTGCTGTCAGGAACACACACTAACCATCCCCCCCCCCTCCCCCGGCCTGCCTGTCTCACTTCCTGCTTCCTGTGTTTAATCCCTCTGCGAGATGGCAGACATTATTACCCATCAGCTCCCCTGTCGACTCCTGTTAGGCGGACGAGGACCTTCATTCTGGATCTATTTACATCGCGATTCACCAACACAGCGGCCAAGATGGTAGAGAGACAGATAGAGGGAGGGAGAGAGAGACAGACAGAGAGGGAGAGAGGGAGAGAGGGAGAGAGGGAGAGAGGGAGAGAGAGAGAGAGAGAGAGAGAGAGAGAGAGAGAGAGAGGAGGATAATGGGAAACCGCGTTCTCGTCTTATGGAGTCATATTTTACTGTTAAGCTTGTTCCTTTTCCGTATCCCTTACTTGCGGGGTTTCTTGTACCGGTAAGATCCCCCCTCCCCCCTCTCTGGTTTGGAAAACTGAAATAGAATTGGAAAGGTGGATTAAGGCTTCCTTCTCTCTTTTTGTCTCTCTCTTGCTCTCAAAGGCATGGTGTTGATGTACATACATGTCAATATAGAGCAAAAGTATCTTTGTCTCTCTTGTTCTCTCTTACTATGGTACATGAGGGAGAGTGACTCATATTTGTGGATGCCTAAGGATGTTTAGATATATGTTTTGGGGTGGTTGTTGTTGTTGATGTTTTTTTGGAGATGGGTATCGCTATGGCATGTCATGTGACGCAAAGTCCAGGTTCCCCTATCCTTAAGAGAATAATAAAGGTGTGTTGAAACTCAACTCTTTCACTCTCTGCCCCGCCCCCCCCCCTCCCCCCCCCCCTCTCTCTCTCTCTCACCCTTTTTAATCGCCCTAACCCTCACAGAGATTTTATCTTAGCGTCTTTTTCCATATTCCCCAAGCAGGGGATCATCTTTTCATCCTATCAAGCCTCCGTAAAAGGACGTCAAGTCACCCCTTTTTGTTTCTCTTTTGTAAAGTGTGTCGATAAAGTGCATAAAACGATTTCATAGATGATTTCAACACCGGGGAGATAAATAACGTTAAAAGAATGTTAACTGAATAACAACAAACAAGAATCTCTTCAATGCTTCAATCCCTGTATCTGACACAGACAATTTGACTGAATGTCGCCAGCATAGCTGAGTACACAGAAGAAGAAAAGGCGCCCTTCCAGACTCCATTGACCTGAATAGGAAGTAGTAATAGTGATGTCATGGGATATTGAGGCAGGGATTAGTACTAAAGGTTGGGGTATGGTTGACCAGTTGTCTTTTGTGCGGTTGACTGAATGATGGTGTGAGCCAGTAATTGTAGAAAGGCAGACACCATCTGGGAAGACTCTGTGAGACGGGGGGGGGGGGATGAAGAGATGGAGGGAGCAAGAGAAGTGTGAGAGAGAAAGAGAGGATAAAAGATATATTGTAGCCCGGGAGCGATTTAGATTTAGAGCATTTCCCGGTTCATACCCTTGAACTTCTCACTCCTTGCATCCTTCCAGTCTTTTCTCATCTCTCTCCTCATCTCTCTCCTCATCTCTCTCCTCATCTCTCTCCACATCTCTCTCCTCATCTCTCTCCACATCTCTCTCCCTCATCTCTCTCCACATCTCTCTCCAATCTCTCTCCAAATCTCTCTCCTCATCTCTCTCCACATCTCCCTCCACATCTCTCTCCACATCCACATCTCTCTCCTCATCTCTCTCCACATCTCCCTCCACATCTCTCTCCTCATCTCTCTCCACATCTCTCTCCTAATCTCCCTCCACATCTCTCTCCACATCCACATCTCTCTCCTCATCTCCCTCCACATCTCCCTCCACATCTCTCTCCTCATCTCTCTCCACATCTCTCTCCTCATCTCCCTCCACATCTCTCTCCACATCTCTCTCCTCATCTCTATCCACATCTCTCTCCACATCTCTCTCCTCATCTCTCTCCACATCTACCTCCACATCTCTCTCCTCATCTCTCTCCACATCTCCCTCCACATCTCTCTCCACATCTCTCTCCTCATCTCTCTCCACATCTCTCTCCACATCTCTCTCCACATCCACATCTCTCTCCTCATCTCTCTCCTCATCTCTCTCCACATCTCTCTCCACATCCACATCTCTCTCCTCATCTCTCTCCTCATCTCTCTCCACATCTCTCTCCACATCCATATATCTCTCCTCATCTCTCTCCTCATCTCTCTCCTCATCTCTCCACATCTCTCTCCACATCCACATCTCTCTCCTCATCTCTCTCCACATCTCTCTCCACATCTCTCTCCACATCCACATCTCTCTCCTCATCTCTCTCCTCATCTCTCTCCACATCTCTCTCCACATCCACATCTCTCTCCTCATCTCTCTCCTCATCTCTCTCCACATCTCTCTCCACATCCACATCTCTCTCCTCATCTCTCTCCTTATCTCTCTCCACATCTCTCTCCACATCCACATCTCTCTCCACATCTCTCTCCACATCTCTCTCCCCATCTCCCTCTCTCGGCCTCTCTTTGCCATGCTTGGGCATTCTCATGCTTTTATTCTGGGGGTTTATCTCTCTCATTTCTGTATGTCTCTCCTGTTCTATCTCCCTCCCTCACACACACACACACACACAGTTCCAGGCTGAGCTCTGGCGGGTAATGCCATGCCCCATGCTGGCAGTCGGCATATGCCAACATACAACAACAAGAACCACAACCAGGGAGGGAGAATAGAAAGGAAACAGCTCAAAAGGGGTTTGGGTGGTTTGCCTTGTGTAGTATTTGCAACTATGTATGTGTGTGTGTTTAGCTTTTAATGATCGTATGTATGTGTGCTTGTGTCGGTGTGTGTTATGTGGTGTGGAGATGGTAACCCAGTGTGTTTGTATATGTTGGGGAATGGGGGTGGCATGGGCATGCGGAGAAGGAAATGATATGGGCTTATGTGTGTGCGCGTGCATGTGCTGCGAGAGATAGATTGTCTCAGGGGATACAGATAAACTCACTCACTGGGTAATGAATTGCGGTGACATTATGCAAATAGTATGCTAATTATCTAATCAGGTTTGATTGCATTAAGGAGGTGTCTCCTCTTGCTAACCTTGAGGAGACATTGATAATCAAATGCTGATCAGTGCTGGGAATTGTCCCTCCCTTTCCCCCCTCGTTTTCTCTCCATCCCTAGCTTTACCTATCTCTTTCCATCTGTCTCACTTCCTCTCTTTCTCACTTCCTCCACGCCCCTCTCTCTCTTTCCCCTCTCTCTTTCTCTGTCCCTCTGTTCCCCTTTCTCTAAAAAACAAAAAAACACCCTAAAACATTGTCTCCCTCTCTGGCTCTCTGTCTCTCTCCAAGCTGGAAAGGTTATGTGAGTGTGAGTCAGATGTGTTTTATGTATGACTGAATGAATATATAAATGTGTGAGTGTGTGTGTGTGTGTGTGTGTCTGTCACTTCAGAGGGCTCAGTGAGACAGGTGTGTGACTGCAAAAAAACTTACACAGACTTTGGATTAACCTAGAACTCTTCCCTTGTTTGAACAAGACTTAAACTGAGCTTGAGGGAAATGGTGGAAGTGGAAGGTTAACCCTCTCATATTTGCTCACCCACAATGCTCTTCCGATGTTAACACAGTTTGTGAGTCTGACATTTAGCTTTATTTAACAGCGGTTTTGTTCTGATATTTGTCTTTCCAAGCTAATTTTGTGCAACGAGTGAATGATTTAAGGTTGTCGAGGCAAGTGGGACAACATAGAAAAAGAAAAAGATGATAGATACAGCTACTGTATATTTTTCTGCAGGTTCTTCTATATTTGTATTCTTACTACAGTGCTATGATTTGATTGACATTTCCTTTGGCTTCTTTATGTGTGGATGTGTGTGCGCATTTGTGTGTGTGTGTCCCAGTCCCTGTTGGCTGTTTGAAGATGCTTCACTGGGGTGTGTGTGCATGTGTGTGTGTGTGTGTGACAGTGAGGTGACAGCGTGTGCGTGGAAGTGTGTGAGAGACTCTGATAATGAAATGGTTATCTCCCTGTTTGGACGGACGGTAATTCCATTTGCTCCTATAATCCCTCTGTCGCTGTGTCTCTGTCAGAGAACAGACAGTTTGACACACCCACTGAGCTTCTGGCTTAGTTAAACCTGTGTGTGTGTGTGTGTGTATTTGGGAGTTTACGCTTGTGTGGTTGTCGTTATTGCGTATGAATGGGTTGAGACATTGAGTGCGTAGCATGGTGTGGGTGTTAAGAACGGGAGATATTTCATTTGGAATGAAGTATCGATCGGGCGTGGCAAATCAACGGAAAACACATATTTCATATGTAAGAATTGGTATTCTGAAGGAATTCATGCGTTTTAAGAGTACGGCCGATCTTAACGATGGTGAACACGCACGCGCGTCAAATTTGTGACAACTGAGGGAACAACCGGTGACTGGAGATGAAGTTGTGTACGAAGTTCTTTGAAGCTCCTTAAGAGAGATAAGAGGCCATGGCATGCAGACAGGAGAGCCCTTCTCGTGGTCATGTGGTCATGTGGTCATGTGGTCATGTGGTCATGTGTTCAGAGCAGACTGGATGAAGGCGGCACGGACACTGCTAGAAGAGGACCACGCTACGGGGCGTGCGTTGGTCAATGAGTGGGTCACGTTGGACGGTGTCAAATATCTCCGCACGGGTGTCCATATCTATCTCCTCATGCCCTTCGTTGACATTGAATCGATACGAAACGCCACTCAGGTTTGTCCTTCGTCTGTGTGCGGGTGCCCCTGTTTTCTGCCTCTCTCCCACCACCCGCTCCCCCTTACGATTCCACCCCCGTTCCTTCTCCCTCCGCCCCTCTTGCCCCCAGCTCTCGGTCCTCTCCGCTCCTCTTCTTCTCTCGCGCTCCTCGGTCCCTTCCTCCCGCCCACACGTCCTTCTCACTCCTCCCTGGCTCTCCCTGTCCTTTCATGTCCTTCCCTCTTGCTGTCTCTTCTCTCCCTCCCCGTTCTCTTAACCCTTCCTGGACTCCCGTTTGCCCTAGTCTTCGTTCTCTTTCCCCTCCCCTCCCCTGTGGCTCCTCCTGCTTCTCCCCCCTTGGCCCTCTCTCCCTCTCCTCCTCTGTTGGGTTGGTGGGAGAGGTTGGGTGGATAATTGCTCCTCGTCACACCTGGCGAATGGGGTAGCTGTACATAGTCTTTTCCTGCCCAGTGCCCCAAAGGGAACGAGTGGCATTAGATTAGCTCTCAGTGTAATTAGCCTTTTCTCCCTTCTCTCTCTCTCTCTCTCTCTCTCTCTCTCTCTCTCTCTCTCTCTCTCTCTCACCCTCTCTCTCTCTCTCTCTCATATTTTCATTCTCCTCTCTCTCTTTCTCTCTCTTCCTCTCCCTTCATCTTTCTCTCTCGCCCTGTCCCCCTCTTTTCTCTCTCTCCTTCACTCTTGCTATTATGCACACACACACACACACACTCCAACACTTCCTGTGTGTGTGTGCGCAATGTTGTCCAATTGAAGAGGGGAGATGCAGAGAAAGCAGACAATTATTGGCTGAAAGAAGCAATCACTGGACCAATCAAGATGCTTTCTTCTGACCCAATTGACATTCAAAGGAGCTGTCTGACACACCAGACATGTTTAGGACAGACTGTATCCTTGATTCGCCAGAACAAGTCAGAGATGTGTGTATACGTGTTTGTGGGCTACAGCTTGTGCTAATGGTGAAGAGAGGATTTTCTTCAACAGTGGACAAAAAGACAAGACACAGTAATAGAGAAGCAAATTCAGAAATACAGACAATGTCTGTCATGACATCATACTGACGTCGGTGACTGAGCCAATCCACAGCACAATGAAATGTGATTTTTAGCCATACGTGTGTGTGTGTGTGTGTGTGTGCTGAGCTGAACCAGGTTGTGTGAGTGAGAGCATGTGTCTGACAAGCGTCTGAGAGACTTCCGGATGAAAAGGTGATAATGTCTGTTGAAATATATCGGTCACGCCTTCTACCTATGGTGCAAACTGCTGTCGAGCCAAAGTAGCTTTAACTTAGTGTGTGTGTGAGAGAGTGCAAGGAAAGGAGAAAGGAGAAGAAGGAGGAGAAAGGAGAAGAAGAAGGAGGAGAAAGGAGAAGAGAGTGATAAAAAGGAGAGCTGGCCTGTTCAGTGAGATGAGAAAAGGAAGTGGTGGGCGTGTTTGTTTGTGAGATTAGCAGTAGTCTGACCCCCGGGTTGTTTACTCTTTAGATCTGTGAAATCTCTGATGGGTCTTTAACTCTCTCGGCTGGCTCACTCCCTTCAGGTCTTCTCTGGAATGCACACCCAAATAGCATAGTGGTCCATATGTGGTTCCTATTGTATGTGTTGGTGTATGTGTGTGTGTGTGTGTGTGTGTGTGTGTGAGCATGGAGGCAGTAGCTGAATATGAGGGTAAGTGTGTGTTGTGTTTGTTAGTAGTTATAAATAATTGTAGAAAAAGCTTTCACTTGATTTGTGTGTGTGTGTGTGCTGGTGTATTGCTCAATTATAAGTTTCCTAAAGGCCTAATTCTGTGTATGTATGTTCATGACACCATGCTCAGAGGCATCTTTGTTTTTACGCGTGCATTTGTGTGCCACTTCGAGCCCGTGCTGATGTGTGTGTGTGCGGGTCTGTGTGCGTGTGCGGGTCAGTGTGTGTGTGTGTGCGCGGCTCTGTGTGTGTGTGTGCGGCTCTGTGTGTGTGTGTGTGTGCGGCTCTGTGTGTGTGAGAGGTTATAATTGCCCTGCTGGAGAACAGAGAGGGCCATATGGCGATGGGGAATACTCTCATTGATCCTCATTAGGACGGTCAAGGATCGCACGCCTGGACTGTATGATCATTGTCTACCTCTGATGTGCGTGTACTCGTGTGTGTGTGTGTGTGTGTGTAAGAGTGTATGAGAGAATGTTCTAGGGTGTTATTTTGTGCTTTGTCTCTATTACCAAAATCATGGTGTATTTGGTGTGTGTGTGTGTGTGCATGTGTGTTCGTCCTTGTGTGTGTGTGTGTGTATGTGTGTCTGTCCTTGTGTGTGTGTGTGTCCATGTCCTTTTGTGTTTGTCCCTGTACGTGTGGACAGCAGCCCTCTCTCTCTATAGCCATTGTCCAGCTCCGCTATGCATGGATGGGATCCTAGTTAGCCCGCCTAATTAGCATTGATTTCACCTGCATCTCATCATCCTGTGTTCCCCGGCCTCAGACAGACAAAGGCTACTCTCTAATCACCAATCGGAGGTCAGGCAGGTCTCTCCTCATTCATAGTTCAGGCTGGGGACTTCAGAGGCAGCTCACTAGGTCTGTGGTCATTTACGGACACGCTGTTCATGTCAAGTCTTTTGGTGAATACCTCCAAATGCTTTAGGAGCTTGTCAAATCGTGTTGTTTGGATGTTTTCTTCTAAAGCCTACCCCTCTGTTGATGGTCTGTATGTGTGTGTGTGTGTGTGTGTGTGTTTGCGTGTGTGTTTGTGTGTCACTGTCTGAGAGGCTCGCTCTTGCGCGTAATCGATACTCATCGTGGCACGTGGCTGCCATGGTAACTCCCCCCCCCCCCCCGTCCTCTTTCCATGTTGGCCGGGTTCTTGGCACATGCATCTGTGGGTGTGTGTGTGATATGTGTATATGTTTGTTCTACCAAAAGGGAAGGTCATGGAAGTTCCCCCACTTTGCGTACGCACGCAAATACACACCCGCGCCCGCACACACAAACACGAGCTTAGGACCGGGCATCGATCAACCGCTGGGGGCAATCCTGCTTCTGACGACCACACGCACATCCTACCACGCATACACAAACAACACACACACACACAGGCACACACCCCTGCTTGCTGATAAGACCAGGCAGCCATCAAAAGCCACATACATCTCAGCTAAGCTGCCTCTCACAGAGGCAGGAGACAGCAGCGAGAAGAAAGAGATAACCCTGGCGAAGAAAAACAAGAAAAAACGAAACAAGAAAAGAAGATGAAGGGCGAGAGACAGAGTGGAGATATAGGCCGGGAAAACTGAGGGAATCACAAAATCCAGTGTTTGTGTATTAACCTGTGTGTGTGTGTGTGTGTGTGGGGGGGGGGGGGGGGGGCTCAGTTTCTGATAGCTGCCTGATCTGAGAGCGTTGGTCTGGGTGTTCCGTTCAAATGTGTCCCCCTACCCTTTGCTTTATCGGAGGGATTGTTTGATCTCGAACTCATCTACCGTTGTCAAACCGGCGTGATGTAAATATTAGAGGACGCGTGTCTCCGCTGGTTGTGTCTTTTGTCACACTCGACACACACGCAAATACATTCTCCTACTCTCCTTCAATCTTAAATGACACTATACTGCAATCATGTTGTGTCATTAACACTGTACGAGTTTGAGAAACTAGAACACCTTAGGCCATAAAAGTGTTTTTCTAGTTTCGGAGGGAAAACAAAAGATGAGTACCATTTGCCTTTTGTACAGCAAATAACCAAATGAAAGAATTTAGACGATCATCAATCCCAAGTTTGAATTTGTAACTGTCCACTCAGATCTGAGAAGGTGGGGGTGGGGGGTGGGGGGTGGGCATTGAAAAGTTTCCGTGAGCGATGCAATGCTACTGAGATGCAAAAAAAAAAGAAGAAGAGAGACACGAATAAAAGCAGCTCCCCCACGGGAGCGCAGTGGGGAGGTCGCAGATTTAGAGTGGCTGTGGGCCCCCGCCAGCCCTCAACCCTCCAATGTCATCGTCCCATTACACAGAGAGGAAAAAAAAGATTATAGAGGCCGTCGCTACCTGCAGCTAAGCCGAGGTGCATGAAATGAAGAGCAAATCGGATCGTCGAGAGATATTCGGTCACCCTTGGTGAGGGGGGGAAAGGAAGTTGAATGAAGTCAGGGTCAACGGGATAATAAATAGTGTTACAGCTACAAAAGTGTTTGAAGGATTGCGGAACACGTGCATCCTATTGTGTGTGTGTGTGTTCAAGGGACAGACTGGATCACGTAAAAGGCAGGGAGAAGACCACGATCAAAGAGGATGACCTCAACAAGCACTGGATCCTGTAAGGTTCCTGTAAAGTGTAACTCTGCTCATAAGAGAGACAGAGAAGGACAGAGGAGAAGAAGAGAGAGGGGAGGGGGGGATTAAACAAATAAAAGAAAGAATGAACGAATCCAAAAGAAAGAGAAAAGGAAAGAAGGCTACTCGATCTCCATAACAAACTGCCACCACCAGGAATACCGTGGCCCACATACCTGGGGCAGCACACCCAGTAAAAGAGAAACATTCCAAGTTATGGTCTCACACCCTCCCCCTGGTACAGTTTGTTCAATCAGAGAGGTATCCTCTCGCAGCAGGATGTCAAAGGACATCCTATCAGTATGCATACTATCACACTTGATTTGAATAAGTGCCAGTCACTACACGCAGTACAGTATGTTCCGGGCTGTATGGAGGAGGTGCTCTTTCTGAAATCCAAAATGTTAAAACTAAGATTTGAAATGAGATTGGATTCCAGTGTACCTGTACCTGGTGAGTAAAATTGACCATGTTAACTTATTGGAAATATTGAATCGAAGCCTCTCATATACTGTTCAGTGGGAAAGGGTACAGGAATTATACAGCCAGACAGAAACATGGAACACACAGAAAGGTACAGGTTTCCAGGTAATAGAATAAGACTCAACCAACCCTTCTCTACTCTACTCTAATCTACTCTACTCACATGAAGTAAAAGTCTCTCCCTTTTCGTCTCTCAGTCATATTGTATGCAACTGAGAAATAGAAACACAAGCAGAACCGTGAAATCAGGACAGTGGCAGGAGCCAACATCAGTATTCTCCAGCAGCCTGTCTAGGTGAACACCACAGATGTGCAAATTAGATCCATTATGGTATGTTCTGTCCCCCTCATGCTTACCCTCGTGCCAAGAGTGAGCGCTCTCTCTCTCTCTCTCTCTCTCTCTCTCTCTCTCTCTCTCTCTCTCTCTCTCTTTCTCTCTGTCTCTCTCTCTCTCTCTCTCTCTCTCTCTCTCTCTCTCTCTCTCTGTCTCTCTCTCTCACTCTCTCTGTCACTCACACACACACACACACACTCAACTCAGGGCGCGTGTGTTGGTGTCAAATGACTGGGTTAGGTTGCCTTCTCTAGTCACATTGTGATAGGTCCCTGTTCAGTCATGGAAACAATTAGACAACTGGCCCCCACTACAGGGTAGAGAGGAGTATGTAGGCTACCTCTGTTTAACCTCTAGACTAGTGACACACTTCTTTCCACGCTGCCTCTCTTCCCAGGTGTGTGTGTTGTGTCTGTCTCTGACATTCTCTTCTTCTCCCTATTTCAAACCAGTATTCGAATCGTCGGGCATTGCAGGTAAATCCTCTGACAGCATATTTTTCAGATTTCCATCCCACCTCCCACTGCTAGGAGTTTGTCTGGATGTGTCAGATTTAGTCTGTCATCAGCAGGTGGCCACAGGGGCACACACACGCACGCATGCACACTCATACGTCCACGCAGACACAAGTGAACACATGTGCAAAGTCACACACGCACCCAGGCGTGCCTCACCTGAAGATGTAGGGACAGGACAAACTCTGATCGTCTCTCTCTCTCCCTCTCTTGTTTCTCTGTCTCTGTCTCTCTCTCTCTCTCTCTCTCTCTCTCTCTCTCTCTCTCTCTCTCTCTCTCTCTCTCTCTCTCTCTCTCTCTCTGTCTCTCTCTCTCTCTCTCTCTCTGCTCTCTCTCTGTCTCTCTCTCTCTCTGTCTTGCTCTCTCTCTCTGTCTCTTCATCTGACTCCTCATACACATGACTGTATCCTTAACATTTTCACTTGTGAGAAGCTCACGCAGTTTTAGATCTTTTTTTTTTCTTCTTTCAAACCCAGGCCCCTGCAAACTGGCTTTAGTCCACACAATGTGCACAATTGACCAGTGAGCCACTGGGGCGGCCCCCAAGCTTAAGTAAGATGAAATAAGGCTGTCGCTGTCCATCTGTGTGTTGGTGCATGTGTGCGCGCTGCGCGCGTGTGTGTGGGTTGGTTGGTTTAACCGAGGAGAAATTGAAATAATTGGTACCGAGCTTGAGTGGCCAGAGCTTTTTTAGAGTCACTATCATTAACCAACATTTCTTTCATCGTTAAAAAGGAAACGGTCACATTGTCCTATCTTCCCCCGTGCCCCCTCTTCCTCGTACGATTCTTTCCCCCTTCTTCCCAAGTCGCTTAGCATTACTGTGTCGGTTTCAGGGCTGTCATTTGAAATATGGCACGAGGAGGCTCCGCCCCTTGTCCATAGCACACAGAGAACCCGTCGTGTCATTCTGCACGACGGGCGCTCAATGGACTTCATGTCTTGCGGGGACTAAGAGGACTCCTCCTCTGACACCTGGCATTTCGACTATATGACACCTTCAACGAGGCGCAGGTGTCACGCGCGGGGTAATTATCTGGGTAGTTAGTGGACCAGGGCACCAGGGAAGAGCGTATTGTGTGGTTCCTTTTGTAGCGTCGAGCTAAGGGATACTTGTTTGGAAAATGAGATTGTGGCAACGCTGCTCAGCCAGCACTTTGTCAACGACGCCTGCCTGAAAGTAATTATAAAACATGGTAATGGCCACAGTGTAAGTGTATTGTGTACAATGATTGTATTCTTAGGAGTCATTTGAGCTCATTAGCGCCGTGGAAGATATGTTGATAGGTAAAGGCATGTAGGAATACCAGAGAGACCCCAAACACCATCTAGAAGTGTCCATAACAATTAGCTGAAGCGTTTCGACAAGTTTGACTTGATTATGCCACTGCGACCTTTTCTTTCCAACCTATATTATGTCTAACACAAATGTGTTTAGCCGAAACACCTCTGGAGGGGAGTTTCTTCCAGGTGGCACCCCCCCCCCCCCATCCCCCCCCCCCCCTCCCCCCCCGCCCATATGCAAAGCACCTCAACGTCCTGTGAGTCATCCAGTGAAGATGGCCTCAAACCACGAGGAACATTTCAGTGATGGAACGCTCCCCAGGACAGCCTTGTAAAGAAAGAGAGGGAGGGAGAGAGAGAGAGAGGTGGGGGGGGAGGAGAGAGAGAGAGAAAGAGAGAGAAAGAAAGAAAGAAAGAGAGGGAGGGAGGAAAGAGAGGTAACATGCTTGAGGGAGAGTGAAACACAGCCCAGATCGAGGAACGATTAAACTGTAGAATCTTTATGACAAGATGGAGAGACCCCCCCGAGGGAAACAGACTGGAGATTAGGTGCCTGCCAATGTAATGTGTCGGTTATCTTAATTAAAAGGAAGTGCACCCCCACGCCCCCCCACACCACACCCCAACGTGTTTGTCCCGGAGGCTTTGTGTGTGTGTATCAAAGGGATGTCTGTATAGTACGTTTGGTTAGGGGCTGTATTTTGATCAGAGGGGCAGACGATACCATAGCAGTTAGATGATTCTGATACTGGGCATGATTGCAGCATTATTAAAGGATCTCTGAATCATCTGAGAGTGTGTGTGTGCATGCACCTGAGAAGGTAGAAGTGTGTGTGTGTGTGTGGGAGCAGTCAAGCTCATTCCACCCAAGATGATACAGGTCTCTGTGATACCACCAAGGTTGCAGGGGGCACGTAGCAAAAAGCAATGCATTTCTTATTTTGCCCCCCCCCCAACCCTCTTTTTTATTTTGGAAGCTAATGTTAACAGTTTTGTCAAGCGCACTGTGCCTGAGGCAGAACTGCTTAAGTATATCTTTTGCAATTTAAGTGACCTGCTTTCTGGCTGGGGCCTTTTCCCATTACTGAGAGTGACATTTCATTTAGACTCCGTCATTCATCTTTCCCAGACTGGGGCCCAGCTTGCACCCTCTCTCTCCTTGCCTTTTCCTTCTCTCTCTCTCTCTCTCTCTCTCTCTCTCTCTCTCTCTCTCTCTCTCTCTCTCTCTCTCTCTCTCTCTCTCTCTCTCACTCCTCCATCTTTCTGGTTCTCCTGCTGTCTCTCTCTCTGGTTCTTCCACTCCCCCCTTTTCCCTTCCATTTCTTTCTCTCTCTCTCACTCTCCCCTCACCCTTTCACCCCCTCACCTGCCATTGCCTGCATCTCACAGTACTCAGGCTTTTCCATCTCCCCATTCACGTTCTGTCACCCCTCTGGTGAGTCTGGGACAAAAGACCTAGGCGATCTGCACCCATATATCAATCTTCACTTTTGTTTGAGCTGTGAGTTTCGGTCCTCTGAATAACCTAATAATACTTCATTAACACCCGAAATTCCAAATTTAAACCTCAAATTCGAAACGTTTCTTTACCCCCGAGACAATAGGTGGTTTTCAAAGCCATGGCACGTGTGTGTGTGTGTGTGTGTGCACACGTGAGCGTGTACCTGTATGAGCTGCGGCTGCATAGCAGAGGAGGCTCAGTGAGGCTTTTCATCATGAGCCTCCTCAGTGATGGATAACTCATTTATTTAAAGGCTGCCTTACAAATGATAGCCATTTCATTGCCCTTCTTTGTGTGCGTATGTATATGTGTGTATACGTGTGTCTGCGTGTTGGCATGGCGTGCACTGATATGAGTATGTGCACTTGTGTGTCCATTGGTCATTGGCCATTGGTGTGTTTGTGTGTAGAAGCAAGCAAATGCTCTTTTAATAGGGTTTTAATGGCTTTCCCAGGACTGGCTTCAACAATGCTGAATCCTGGTCAAGCTGGGCCCATTGGAGGGAAATGAGCTTTTATGAGTGATTAGGGACTGGCGATAAAGAGTAAAGACCCAACTGGGCAGGTCCGCAGTATCGCTGACTGTCTGGCTTTTTATTAATTTCTTTATTATTGCACTTTATGCAGAAAAATGATTGATGATCCCTTATAAAAAATGGTAAATGATGCGTTGAAATGTATTAGGTTTGTGTGTGTGTGTGTGTTTGTTAAAAAGACTCCCTACAGTCCAAACAAATCCAATCGTAAAGGCTTTGATGCAGCTCTTAAGAAAGCGATTCATTATCACTCCACAATTCCTCTTCGTGTTAGATTTGCAATGATTTGACATCTCACCCGGGAGCGGCGTTGGAAACGCACTCTTGGTTTACCGTGAACATTGGGATTCCAGAGACCCGTGTCTGTACCTCCACCGTTGAGCAGGGTTTGACACCCACGCCTCTGGATTTCGAACCCTTGAACGGCTACAGCTTCCTGTCATCTTTGGCAACCAACTATAACACAGTGCTTTTGAAGACAGCCATGCCTCGCGTGTGTCGACCGCACAGCATTATTCTTTCCTCATTTCAAATCCCCCAGATAAGGCATGTTTTCACCGCTGACATGATATCATTTCATTACCTTCCCTGTAGGCGTTTGTGTCTTCATTAGTCTTTCAGAAGCATTATTTGGGAACAGCTAACGTAAGTCCCTCGTGTGGAATGAACAGCAGGGTACACGCTCCGCACGACGCCGTGTGGCTAGGAGAGTGCCAGTGCTTTTTCTTGCGATGAATATGAACCAACGTGATAGGTGTTCCAAGTTGCTGTTCTGAAGTTTTGTACGTACCCCTCTCTGGACCGCCTTTGTCAACATTGCACCTGAAGTCCTGAATTCTGAGACGTGGTCTTATCTCGAATACGTTTTAAATGACCATCCCTCTGATTTCCTTCTACATAAAACATAGCGAAACAAGCTGTTGACCGTTATTCTAAACCCTGACATTCTTGTTGACCAAAGAAAGTATTGTCGGTTGAGAAATGGAACTTTCAAAGCTGTTTATTGAGAGAAAGAGAGAGAGAAATCCAATGTTTTGGCTATCAAGGTGACCTTAATACCATTCTTAGATTACAGTCTAACCGTACCATCAGATAGAACGAGTCAAAGCAGATACACTCGCGTTCAGTTATACAGACACAGCGTTGATAGACTTACATTATTCTTATAACATTCCAATCAATGTCATTTAGCCCTGAATGGCTTTGCAATGATTTCATTTAGCACCTGGAGAGAGGGAGATAAAATAAACCTCAATCCCTATATTTTGTATCAAAAAATTTAATTGAATCCGGCGTGTCTCAGGGTTGCATATCGGAACCTGCTGAGTTGACTTGAATGGGAATGGGATCCGATAAGACAGGACCCTAATGTTTCACCAGTTCTCGGTTCAAATTCTTTTTCTATTGGGCTGTCTTTGTTCTGCTCTCTTGAAGGTGATTGACCTTGAGCTCTCTCAGAGGTCAGTGGAGGCCCGTGTGGTGCTGCCATCACTCTGTCCTCTGTGTCCTCACTCTCCCATTACAATGTGTCTTATCTCCTGTGCGGCACGAGGACTGCGATTAGACATCCACACGGTGTGGGGGAATCATGTGATGGGGTTAGGATCACCTTTCCATGTATTTGGGATCCATCAAGTCAAACAATGCAATGATAACATGCAATTAGATTTTGTTTGTCAATTCAGGTTGCACTCTGTAATTTTTAAATGGCTCCGAAGGACCTATCCAAAGGATTAGCTTTTTCTTATCTGCTTTTGGACAGCTAAAGTGTCCAATTGAGTCTTTGAACTGAACGTCCCTGCGTCATTATTGGGATGTCTCTTGCAGTCCACAGCCCATGACCAATTTGATGGAAATTCACAATTGACCCTGGATCAATGTCCTGGAGGCAATTTCCCTCTACTCACAAGCCTGTGCTGTCACCCTGGAACTGTGGACCTGCCTTCCTGCATTCTGGCAAAGCGGCCGTGGCTCCAGGGGATTGGCTGTGGACAGCGGGCATCCTCGGATTCTTGAGAGGTCCGATGGGTGGGGGAGCAAGAAAGAGTTTGTGAGTCAGTGTTTTTAGTCGTCTCTGGCTGGTGTCCAATCCCATTCATCCATGACATGAGCTGGGCTGTTCCTCAGCTGATAGGCCACTGAGAATGCCCTCCCAGGGTGCCTTTTGGGGGGGGGAGAAAAAAGAAGAAGGAAAAAAAAGCTTGACTGCTGCAGAAGTTTGTTCACTCATCAGGGAGAGGTTTACAACTGGGGTTCAACAGTGTCACATGGTGGGACACAGCTCTTTGTGACACTCTGGGAAGCTTGGCGACTGGCGCTCAAAGTGAATGCTTGAGCCTGATGTGGGCGTCGACTGCGATTGGGTTTCAGTGTGGCTGTTTGAAAAGTGCTCCTCTCAGAATCACAGCGGCTGAGGGGTTTGGTCTTCTAGAAATGGGGCTGTGCTGGTCGAAGAAGTCAAGACAGAAGGAATAACCAAGCCAGTGACAAACAGAAGGCTGATGTTTGTCACTGGCTTGGTTTGTTATTCCATATTTCTTTACTTCCTTTCTGGCTTCTTCACTCATTCCTATCCTTCCTTCCTTCCTTTCATCCATACCTCCATACCTCCATCTCTCTCTGCCTTTGGCCCTCTATCACGTTCAAGAAACAAAGGACTCATCTAACTGCACCGTTATATCTCTTTTTTCTTATCATCTCTCTCTCTCTCTCTCTCTCTCTCTCTCTCTCTCTCTCTCTCTCTCTCTCTCTCTCTCTCTCTCATAATCTCTCTGTCTCTGTCTGTCTCTCTCTCTCTCTCTCTCTCTCTCTCTCTCTCTCCTCTCTCTCTCTCTCTCTCTCTCTCTCTCTCTCTCTCTCTCACACACACACACACAAACAGGTCATCTTTTCCCCCGTCTCAATTCTCCACAGCGTAAAAGCTTTCCTAAGGGGATGAGAGTTGTGAGGTCTCCTGGGTACAATAACAACTCTGATGTGTGGGGGGGGGGGGGGGGGCAGGGGGGGCAGTGATGGATAGCATCTGGGGGCCAGGGATGGACAGTGTTTGCCCGCTTTTAATAGAAACGGGTTTCATTCTGATACATTCATTTTGTTTGATTTGAAAGTGGAAGCGATGTCCTGGAAATCCTCCGATGCGAGAGAGATACTGTAACTAATAATATGCACAGTTAAAAACAACAACCGGAGCAACAGGAGTCATTTTGAAAGGGGTGGATTTAAATAACATTCAATATTACATTTGGCATAAAAATGGAGGGCTTTACGGGGGGAAAACACCCAATGTCACAGTGAGACGTGAGCGCTGTTGTCAGCCACGGATATTGCGACTCAAAATGAAAGGCTCCTTCCACTCGACTCTGAAGTATTGTAATGCCCCTTTTCAGTGTTCTCAGTGGGCTGAGGTCTGTGTTTAGAGAGGAGGACTCGGATCCAATACAGGGGAAGTAGGCAGGCCTCCCTCTCCTTCACTACCCACTGCTTCCAAAGATTGGACAGATGGGGGGATGTCTGTTGGTCTCCACTGCCTCTCCGGGACGCCTCTCAGAGACCTTTTCTCTCTCTCTCTCTCTCTCTCTCTCTCTCTCTCTCTCTCTCTCTCTCTCTCTCTCTCTCTCTCTCTCTCTCTCTCTCTCTCTCTCTCTCTCAAACAGACAGTCCCCCCTCTTCGTATCTCCCTCTCTCCTCCCTCCTTCCTCTCCGTCCTCCCTGCCCCTCCCCCTGGCGCTCCTCGCGCTCGTGCAGCTGGCACGGTGGCCCGCCTCCATGACTTGTTGTCCTGGGTGGAGGCAGGGGGGAGGCAGGGGGGAGGCAGGGTGGAGGCAGGGGGGCTTTGTATAAACACTGGCAGTCCTCATCAGAGACATCCTCCACGAGTGTCTCTCGAAGGAAGTTACTTTTGGAGGGAAGACAAGAGGAAACCGCAGGCAGTACTTCAGAGAGTCGCATCTCAGTATCTCCGACTGGGGGGTTGCTTGGCACTGGCGTTCTACGACGAGGGCGATAACGGAACCGTCGCTAAACTGTTATGGATCCACATACCGCTAATGTATCGCGTCAAATACGATCTGTTTGTTTCCGGAACAGCGTCACCTACAATGTGCCAACCGAGAGTCGCGGTTGGAAACTGTCCGTGCTTTTTTGGGAACGCTTTCTCATGACGGCCTACGTTCATCCCTACCCCAACGGCACTGTGCCGTCTTGGCCGGCGCAGCCTCGACGCCGCGGGCTCCTGTAATGAGCTGCGGCAGTGTTGTCGGGTACGGGGTAATACGGCGGAAGACGAGTCCAGTCAGGGCCAAGACCGGGACCTCCTCCAAACCCTGCTCCCTCTCCTCGGAAGGCACACCAAGCGGAAGTAACACCCCCCGCCCTCCCCTTCACCCCCCGCCCTCCCCTTCACCCCCCGCCCTCCCCTTCACCCCCCGCCCTCCCCTTCACCCCCCGCCCTCCCCTTCACCCCCGCCCTCCCCTTCACCCCCCGCCCTCCCCTTCACCCCCCGCCCTCCCCTTCACCCCCCCGCCCTCCCCTTCACCACCCCTCCTCCACCGCTCCAGTCATCTCCCCGCGGTATTTATAGCATCAAAACAAATCTCCAGCAGAGGCTCGGGAAGGCCGCGCAACCTGCTCCCGATATCACGAGCGCTTTGCCACGTCACTGAGTGCTGCGGGGCGGAGAGGAGGGAGGCAGTCTGCGCGACAGGGCTCGGCGGGAGGCCAAGTCGACGGGTGAGACTCCTGTTTCTCAGAGTTTGAGACGGGTGGCCTTTTTTTGTGTGTGTGAGTGTGTCAATGTGCGTCCTTCTTCGGGAGTCTCATAGACACACACAGAAAAGGCCTCCCGTCTCAACCTCTGAGAAATGGGGGGGGGGGGGGTAAGGGGTGCCGAAACAGTTATTTGAGATCAAATGCAAACAAAACCTACTTTGTTGTCGACAACAACAAAAACAACAAGCAACAGGGCAGTTAGCTTTGCTACGGCTGAAGGTAGCTGTCCGTGGTCCTGAACACCCACCCTCTCTCATACCGACTGACTAACACCACCACAGAGAGATGTGGTTGGATATCATGTCTGATTCATGTCTATAACATACCCCAGAGGTACAGGAAATGATGGACACATCCAATACATACATACTGTATTGTTGGCAGTGCGTGATAGTACAGTAGGTGATCAGCTAGTAGCCTCTCACTGTTAACGTCCGCCTGTGCCTGTGTGTACTGTGTAGGTGTGTGGCTGTACCCCATCACATCACAGCCATATTCTGAGTCAGGTCCACCGTCCAATGTGGGTAATCGACATCATCTTTTCCTAATTCCGCGTTGAGTCGTGTTTTTTTTGCCCTTGCGGTGCCCTTTGTCTTTTCAGAAGTGGTGTTTTGTCCGTCACATACTCCTAAGGATGTCCCTCTCCCCTGTCCCCTCCGTCCAACTCCTTCCATCTTCCCTGCTCACGTGGCGCCTTCTCACACGTTCTCTGCCTCACGTTTTAAAAGCTGAATCTTCCAGAAACTGCCTCTAGCTGTTTTTTTTTTGGGGTGGGTTGGGGTGGGGGGGTGGTGGGGGGTGGGGGGGTAGTGAGGAGGTTGATTCAAGCACAGTACCAAGGGGCCAAATTAACCCAATTACACTGGGCAGGCTAATCAGCCCTGCATCCCCCCACTCTCCCAGGCCAACGTAATCACAGGCTGCAAGGCTAGCCCTAAGGGGGAGGGGGGGGGGGGGGGTGTAGAGTTTATGGTGTGTGTTTTTATTTTCACTCATGTATGCATGTTATTGCTAACAGTACATGTGTTGGTGTAAATGAGATTGGATGTGTGTGTGTGAAAATCTGTGTGTGCCCGTGTGAGTCTTTGCATGCGCGTACCGGAGTGCTTTCTTGGCGTACACGCATCCTGACGGAGGGCTCTCATATGTAGGCCAGCGGGGGCTTCTATCATTTAGGAGGAAACGATCACGTCACACGCACGCAGTCTCAGTCGATTACTGTCATCAAGGACCCCCCCTCGCCGCACCCACTGGACTGCTGTCACGAGAAGAGCAAATGAGCCTGTCACGGAAATAGGCATGATCTTCACTTGCCTCCCCCCTCTCTCTCTCTTCCTCTCTCTCTTCCTCTCTCTCTCTGCTTCTCTCTCTCTGTCTCTCTCTCTCTTCCTCTATCTCTCTGCTTCTCTCTCTCTCTCTCTCTCTCTCTCTCTCTCTCTCTCTCTCTCTCTGCTTCTCTCTCTCTCTGCTTCTCTCTCTCTGCTTCTCTCTCTCTGTCTCTCTCTCTCTTCCTCTATCTCTCTGCTTCTCTCTCTCTCTCTCTCTCTCTCTCTCTCTCTCTCTCTCTCTCTCTGCTTCTCTCTCTCTCTGCTTCTCTCTCTCTCTGCTTCTCTCTCTCTCTGCTTCTCTCTCTCTGTCTCTCTCTCTCTTCCTCTCTCTCTCTGCTTCTCTCTCTCTCCCTCCCTCCCTCTCTCTCTCTCTCTCTCTCTCTCTCTCTCTCTCTCTCTCTCTCTCTCTCTCTCTCTCTCTCTCTCTCTGTCTCTCTCTCTGCTTCTCTCACCCTCCTTTCTACCACTTTCCCAGTCTCCCCCACCACTGCTCTGTTTATTTCTCTGACGGCCTGTCTTAAGTTCACTCCTCCGTGAAAGTTTAATGTGGGGAATTTAAAATATGAAATCTCATAATATCCCAAGTTCTGTTACTGCCGCTGACAGTCTGGAGGGGAATGATTGGCGAAAGATTTAGAGGGGCAACGTGTACACGCCACAGTACGTGTATGAGTGGGCCCGTCTTTTGCATGCCAGTTAATGGGGGGGAAAAAGAGAGCGAGAAAGGGAGAGACAAAGGTGAGAGACGAAGACAGATGGTTGGAGAAGTGAAACGCCGGCATGGACAGCTGCTGAAGAAAAGCAGCCCGGCAGGTCAACAAGTTGCTATCTGTTCATCTGGAGTGTGTCGCCCAGGATAGTTAGGTGATGGCTGTTTCGCTTAAGTGGTGCATCCCCAGGGGCCACTGGAGGAAAACATCAAATAAAACCTGACCGCCGCACGTATCTTTTGTTACGTGCTCTTAAAAGGATTTGAAGCTTTTGGACAGCCCCCCCCCCCCCCCCCCTCTCACTCGCAGCATTAAACACCAGCTAACGCGGAACACTTAATGTCGTTATGCAACCTCTCACCAGCTTGGAACCGGTATTCACATCATCAGAGGGGGGGGGGGGGGGGGGGGGGTGATGTAACAACTTCAGCAGGCAAGGACAAGTCCGGTCACCAGAGAAGTTGGAGTGTCTGTTTCGTAACACCCTTTCCAGGCCCTCTCCAAGTGGGTGGAAGCGATTGCAAAACGACGTCTGGAGCGGACCGGAGTGGACCGGAGTGGACCGGAGCGGACCGGAGCGGACCGGAGCGGACCGGAGTGGACCGGCGCCCCGTTTGTATTCCTCGTCTCTCCGTTCCCTCTCCGCACTCTCTTTGCACGGCTACTTTGCTGCGGCGACACAAAGAACACAACTCGAAAAAGGATGCTACAGCCGGGCTGCCTGCGCGTGGCGACGAGGGACAAAACGACGTTCCCCGGTGTGTGTTTGTGAAACCTGTGTGTGTGTGTGTGTGATGGTCAGAAGGATTTGAGTTCTTGAGGTTTGTGTACAGGCCTGCTGGGCTGTCAGGTGGGTGGATGTCAGGTGACGTCGCTGGGTTCTGCTACTGGGTGCACACAGCCCCTTCATACAATGTTTCCGAGACGCCTCGTCGTTGTCCCCCGACGCCAGCCAATCAAGAGGCTCGGTTGCTTGCGGGGCGGACCTCGTGGCTAGTACCCCACCGTGATTGGTGGTTCAATGACTTCCAGCATGCCACCTGCTCTCACAGCATGCCACCTGCTCTCCTAAATGTCTTACAAATCTTACCAATGATGATGTGTAATGTAACAGCTAGAAGTCACTTCTAACTATGGAGTATACCAAAAGCACAATGATATTGTCATCTGAATCTTTTCAGCATTGATTCCGTAAATACGAGCTCTCTTTGGACTGCGTAGTTCAGTATGAGACAAATGCATCCCCGTAAACATCAGCGATGTACCTCTGGTCACAAGCTCTGTGGACATTCCCCCCCCCCCCCGGACCCCTCAATAGGAGAATCCCAAAAGATGCCTCAAGAGAACCGATACTTGAAAACCCACAAACCAGGTCAGGCTGACCGAGGCTATCACTGCGTCGGAGGTTGGAGTGACAGGGGAATGGGGTCCGTCTTGTACTCTGGAGACGGAGTCGCTTGTACGGCAGGGGGGAGCGTGACAGGCTGTGAGAGGATGATGCAGATGCTCAGGCTTGATAACGTCTCTTTGGGGGGGGGGGGACTATACACGTACGCACGCGCATCTGCTCGTGTAGACAAAATGTGGGGCACATGCACAACCACCACGCAGACCGGCTCACGTACAAATACACCCGCTCGCATACGGCACGCACGCACCCCATGTGCACGGGCACGCACTTGCGCATGCTCAAACGCACACACGTGCACATGTACACAAATTCAATTGTATGCCGCTAGTTTTGGTTGTGATGATAGTTTTGGTTGCCATGATACTGTAGTTGCCATGCATATCAATTTAGGTTAATCCCCCCTGGCCTGAGTAAATAAGGTGATCGATAAGATTTGTGCGTGTGAACATTGGGGTTGATTATATTTCGGTGAATTAGCTTATGTATTACCTTTTGTGTGTAGGTGTGAATGTGTGTGTGTGTGCATTTTTTGCATGTGTGCGTGTGTGTGTGGGTGTGAGTGTGGGGGTGTGGGGGGGTGTGTGCGTGCTCGCACTCGTGTGTGTTTTGCAGATTAGCATTTGGGGCCCCGCTCTATCTGTGCTGCCTGTCAGGGTGCCAGGCAGGGCTGAGGCAGCAGGCTGGCTGGAGAGATAGAGGCGTTATCTGTCCCCCTCCAGATCCTGCCCTCACCCGCTCTCCTCGCCCCCTACTCTCCATCTTTCTCCTTTCTCTCTGTATCTCTCCCTCCCTCTCTCTCTCTCTGTCTCTCTCTCTGTCTCTCTCTCTGTGTCTCTCTCTGTCTCTCTGTCTCTCTCCATCCCCCTGAGCTATCTGCCCCCCAGAGACACACCCGGCCCCTCCCACTCTCATCCCTTTGCTCCCTCCCTACTTCTCTGCCTGAACGCCCCCCAGAACCTTCTTGTCTGCCTCCTTCCCCACCCCCCCCAACCCTCGTATCCCCTCACACTCCCTCCCTGACCCTTTTCTTTGTCATTGAGGGACACTCTCACCGATCTTGTTGTGAAGTTCGAAACAAAATATAGAATTCACAGTATTTAATTGTATGATTGATGTCATGAAATATCATATAAGTCACTCATCCCTTCATGGGACGTGGAGCCTTTTTATCCGTTTGAAGCAGGACCACAAACCAGATATCCGTGAAGCCTCCTTCTCCCTGAAGACAGATAAACCTGTCTTGTCTTTGAGTGTGCGTCTGTATGTTGTCCTTGACGTCATATCATAAATCCCTGAGGGCCGAACAACAAACGGTAGGACACCACCACGCTGTGGCACGCCGTGCAGTTTTAAAAACTGCATGTCGTCTCCAACTCGCGGAGTCTCTCATCTTTGAGATTATCTCTCGCCTACTCCCTCTCCCTCGCGCTCTCGCTCTCTTTAGGTCTAGTTTCCGAATCCAACAGATTTCTTTCAGCCACTCTTCTCTTGAGGGTATATCCTGAGTGGCAGGACAGTGAGGGTAGCGGAGAGAGGGTGGATTGGGTGACGGTTGGAGAAAGCGAGTCATGGCCAGAGACGGTATAAATAGGTGAAAGATCCAAAGATCCAAGTTGGTGGAGGTGGGGGTGGGGGTGGGGGTGGAGGTGGGGGTGGAGGTGGGGGTGGAGGTGGGGGTGGGGGTGGGGGTGGAGGTGGGGGTGGAGGTGGGGGTGGGGGTGGGGGTGGGGGTGGGGGTGGAGGTGGGGTGGGGGGTGTGAAGAAACAAGCAATCAGGCCGGGCCACGTGTGGCGTCACACCTGAGCGGCTCCTCCTCTTCCCCCCTGAGGCCCCGCCCTCTTTACTCCTCCAACCGACCCACACACAACCAACACACACACAACCAACACACAGGCGGTGGAGTTTTTGTGGCAGGCCAGTTAGAAATGAAAAGAACGACCTTCTCTTACTGTAGTGACTTGTGATTTGTTGGCTAGGAAAACGTCTGTGACTAGGTTTCAAAAGTTCCAAGTGCATTCTGGGTACATTCATCTTGACTATCATTTGATATTTCCCTTGAGGTCCTAAAAAAATTAATAATCGAAGACCAAATTTACAAATGTTTCTAAATAACCATATTTGTTTCCCGCATGATCCGAAAACAAGTTACGATACGTCCTCTCCATTTCCCGTATGCGTTTGTTCGGAACGCTCTCCATGAATACGTTTTGACTTGGCTAGTGCCAGGCTACATCATGTAGAAAAATGTCAGAGTGAATTTGGGCCATATTTAGAAAATCCCCCCCGAGGCAATCCAGCCATAGGGACGAGAGGGAGAGAGAATAAAAGAAAAGGGGAGAGAGGTGTGTGCGTGGAGATGGGAGGAGGGTGGGGGGGGGAGATAGTAAAAGAGAAAGAGGGCAGGGGAGAAGGAAAGATGGAGGGAAAGGAAAAGGAGCTAGAAACTAGATGAGTTATCAGTTGAGTAAGGGTGGAGGGGGGGGGGGGTGGAAAAAGAGGAGGATGGATTAAGAAGAAAGTGGAAAGAGGCTAACATGAGAGGTACGGCAGTAGAGAGAGAGGGAGGGAGGGAGGGAGGGAGGTAGGGAGAGAGAGAGGGAGGGAGGGCACCGGGAGAGCCAGGAGACTGAGAGAGGAGACGGCAGGGCAGAGAGTGACGAGGGGAAAGGGATGGGGTGGGAGCCTGGAGGGGGGGACAGAAGGTGGGAGAGGGAGATGGAGTGTGTGCGGGGGGAGGGGGGACGGTGTAGGCACAGGCTTCATGAAAAGGAGTGATTATTGGTCCTCCTATGGGGCCTTTTGTCTAGGCCCCTTGAGAGGGGGGGTTAACATCACTTAGCCTCGGGGAGGGCGGCTGTGTGTGTGTGTGTGTGTGTGTGTGTGTGTGTGAGAGGGGCGAGGTCCCCTGCTGCTCTCCGAAATCATTCTGTCTATGTCTCTCCCCCTCATCCTGTGCACAGCACACAGCACACACACACGCACACACACACACGCACAGGCACACAACACATATCTGCATGTGTGTGCTGCGGGGCGGGGCCTTGTCAGGCCTGAGGGCAGCGCTGCCCTTTCGCAGGATCCTTGTTGGGGAAACGTTGAGGTTGTATGCAGAATCACCCAGAAGGGTAGTGTTGCCATTTCTGCTTTTTGGGGATCCCTGCACGATGACAGCCACAATAGTACATATGGAGGTTTTTTACATTTACAATGACATTATTATTCATTATTGCTGCTTGCAGCTGCATGCCAAATGTCTGTCTGAGAAAGAGAGAGAGAGACAGAGAGGTATAACACCTCGAGTCCAGAAATCGAGTCCAGAATTGAAATGCAGTGAAAATCCATGTAAACGTTGTTCATGGACGTACGTCAGCCAATAGAGTTTCAACAGCACTTTGCTGGAACTTTTCTCTGAAGTGGTTTTGAAACGTTGCCCATTTTACAAACCCGCCATGTTGCTGCTGCTCTCAGCAGACTCCATTAGGCCAAATGTACGTTGATTAGGAGCTTTGCTGAGACAGAGGAGCGATCTGGAGAAGATTGTAGATTAATACAGTACGTTTCTGGCTCGTGGTATCTGGGATTAGGTGCACACAATTTGATAGTTCTCTCTCTCACACACACACACACACACACATATACATGCACACACACACATACAACACACACGCAAGCAAAAGAAACACAAATGTATGTGCAACACAAATGAGGATGAAATGTAACATGTGAGGTTGCACATGCCTACACAGACACACGCACACACACCAACAAACACGCAAAACGTGTGTATCCAATGACATTTGCATCAAACGGCTTCAAAGGGCATTTGATGCTTCATCAAAATCGAAACCGTCCACTTTCAAGCTTCCATACGTTTCTCAATCTCTCGACCACATGTGCGTTTCAATGCATCGCTGCATCGACCGTCCACAACACAACGGTGTCATCTACCGTGCCAGTCAAACAGGAGTCAGTGATGTGGTGTACCCCCTTCCCCACCTCTGACGACATCAAGACAGACCAGTCATGTCCAGGCGACGGCTAAATGGCCTTTGACCTTGCCTTCATCGACCCCCGACTCCCTCCTTGAGCTGGAAAAAGCGAAATCCTCCAAACTTGACGTTCACCCCGTCAGAAAGGGTTCTGGCACCTTCTCTCAGACACGACGTGGGGTAGGGGGTGTAGTAAGCGTTCTGTATTCATCTATCCCCCCCCTCTCCACTCCATGACCTCACCTTTCCTAAATTAGTTTAACATTTTGATTGTAGTCTGAGTCTGGTGTTATCACTCCTGCTGTGAGAAGCACGATGATGGGACTTTTCATAGGGTGGATGGCCTAACCACCTGGCTTCATTTGGGCAACTGTCTCAGACCTTTGTTGTTTGTTTGGTTGTCAATGTTGTTATTCTGTTAGTGTCTTGGATGGTTTTTGACTTTTTTGGTTGGATGGTTCCTCACATTTTTTATTTCACATTTTACATATCTTTTTAAAGAATCAGAACAATCTTTGTCTCTTTCATTGAATATTTTTGCCTGTCTACCTTGAAGCGGCCAACATTCCTACTCTCCTACCCTCTATCTCCTTCCCTCTCTCCCCCTCCCTGCCTCCCCCCAAACATCTCCTCCTCCCTCCCCCTTCCGTCTTCATCTCTCTCTAACCTTTCCCCGCCTCTCCCCCTGGTTACAGTCGGGTCCTCCGCTGGGAGAGGGCTCCCGTACAGGAACTACAACTGCAGAACTTTCCCAGAAACACCCCGATCGATACCTCTCACTTTTTTCTCTCTCTCACTTGACGTGGGCCCAGAGAGAGAGCCCCAGCGTTTGCTTACAGCGTGGGGGGGGGGGTTATTGATAGGGTTAGCCTCACCAATCCCTTACAAGAGACACAGGGACTGGATGTGTTGGTTCATCACTCCCAGTCTTATAGTTTACTGAGCTGCATCGGATATCTATTAGCTCGGATGTGTGTAAGGGAGCAATTCCAGAATATAATGATTGGGGCTCTGTGGTCTGGTTGGCAGAAGTGTGATCTTTACTGACCATGTCTTCAAGGAGAAAGCTTAAGGAGTGTATCCTTTACATATTGTGCGGGGACAGACGTTATAGAATAGACACACATGCACGCAAATGCGGATGTGCACACACTCGCTGGAAAATACAAAAACACACACACACACTTGAAGTTTCCTATCTAAGGCAGGCTGTCATGCGTACATTACAAGTCCTTGAAGCAAGCTTGCTGATGTTGCAGATATTGTCAAGTCCACCTCTGTAATAATTTTGCTGCCCCTGCCCCCGGGTTTTGCGAGCTTTTTCTCTCAGAATCCTAATTTAAACTGAGAATCTACCGGAATTCAATGAAAATGTTTTCTCCCTTTTTCGAGTATTTCGCTTCGCTTCACGATTTCATGATATGTAATCAATGTTCCCACTGCCAAATGTCCAGCAGTGAGCTTTTCAGTGTCAATCATGATGTCCTGTTCAGCAGGTATTCATGTTTGCGTCATGTCCCACTATTAGGCTGTACTGTCACTCCCTGACACCCTCCCAACAAAATCTGCCTCTCCCGACGCAGAATGCTAACATCAGATGTAATCTACAGCCGTGTTAAGCTAAAGAGTATTTTCATGGGATGAAAATACTCAGGGAGTCGGTCGCTTTTTCTTTTTCTGGCCGCCTCTTCAAGTTCAAACGCAAAAGAAATTACGGATGAGTTTGAGGCCACCACAGACTAGCTCTCCTCTCCCCTCCTTTCCCCCCCCCTCTCCTCTCCTCTCGCAATGTTACTGTTGTCACGGCAACGCCTGGCGGAGCGAGGAAGGCAGCTGAGAAGTGGCAGGAGATATAGAGGAGGGGCGGCAGGCGAGGCCCTGGTCCCGTCTGGGGCCCGGGCCCCTTCATTAGGTATCAACACAGGCACTGACAGGGGAGATAATGGCCAATAACAGCGTATTATGTCAGGGGAGTAAATGAAAAGTCTCCTGGGAAAGAGCAGAGCGGCGGGTCCGGGGTGTGTGTCTGTGTGTGTGTGTGTGTGAGGGTGGAGGGGGGTGGGGCTGTCATTCGGGAGTTATGCCCCCTGCACATGGGGAGGAGGAGTGGATGGGGGGGGCTGGCGGAGGATGCAGACAGGAAGTGTGGAGGGGAGGACCCCTCTCTGTGTCTGTCCTGGATTTGTTGGATGAGTGAGGGGGGGGGGGGGGGGGGTTCTCTCTGGTCTGTCTACGCCTGTCGGTCTCATGTTTACCTGTGAATGTAGAGACGGACTGGATGTCTCATGGAGGACTTATATTTGGAGAGGGTTGCATTGACTTTATATTAGCCATTAAATCATTCATTGAGTATCTGGCAGTTTTAAGACCTTGGTGGTGCAGTTTATGGGGACTATCTGTGTAAGAGAAGACAATAATTCAGTACGTTTGGCAAATCAATCATTTTTCGTTTCATATACATACACAAGGAAATGGGGTTTGCTGGTTGGTTGCATTTGTCAAATTCTTACAGAACAAATGTTAAGTCGTCACACTATGCATAACCCAATACTTTCAAATAACCCACCAAACAATTACACAATTTTGCCTACACATTTTTGCCTACATGAAATAACCTTTTGTCAGAGGTAGTCCATGACAGCCTGCCATAAACACTGTCAGCAAACAATGTCTTTGCAGACAGCACAGCCATGTGTACTGCACTGTGCATTTTCTTCAAAACAATCATGTTCCTTCTGCTGGTATAACAGTAAAATACACCGTCGATTTTCAGTCCAGTCCTTGGATCACCCTCTCCATACGGCTCCTTCCTGGTGAGGTCATTAGATGCAGCCGCCAGATCGCCATTGCCCTCTTGTTGTTCATCTTCTTCTTCACTGTTCCTTTGAAATCAAAATGGCCGCCTATCATCCCACCCCCCTCCACACACACACAACACCCCAGCCAATAAGGATGTAGCTTACATCATCTCCCCCACCCTCTCCTTCCTCTGGCTTACTCTTCTTAAATCCCCCCCCCCAACTTCCCTCCCCAACCCCCCCCCCGTCCCCCGTCCCCCCGTTCCTTTTCCGCATAGTCGTTTCGTTTCGACATCCCCGACGCTCTATTGGTCAAGCCCGGTAACAAATGGAAATCCGTCGGAGTGCTGAAATTACTGATGGTTATCTCGCTTCCGTCTCATTGGACCGTTCCCACTCCCGTCGCTTCCTCTCTCTCTCTCTCTCTCTCTTCCATCTCTCCTCTGTCTCGCTCGCTCTCTCTCTCTCTTCCATCTCTCCTCTGTCTCGCTCGCTCTCTCTCTCTTCCATCTCTCCTCTGTCTCCCCACGCTCGCTCTCTGGCTTTCCACTCCCTCGTATTTTTTAAATGACTCCCAACCCTCTCCTCCTCTCATCCCTCTTTCCACTCCCCCACCCCCCCACCAAAATGATTGTCTTCTACCCACGTCAATGGAACGGATGAGAGGGAGAGGGACCCATCTCTACCCCCCCCCCCCACCCCCACCCCCTGCCCCCCCCCCCCCCCCCAACTCTCCACACACACAAACACCACACGCACACATTGCACCCACCCTCCTTTGATACCATGGTTGTTTCACTCCTCTTTCCACCATTTTTTTTTTCCTGCTCTGCCTATTTTCCGGAGGATTACATGGCCCCTGCCGCTCCCCATTATAGTAAATTACTGAGGAGCAGGCTGGCCCTCTCTAGTCTGGGAGACGTGTCACAATAAGTCTCTCGCTGCAGCCTCAACACATCGCCGGATGACACCCAGACAGAGAGGGAGAGAGCGAGCGAGGTAGGGAGGGAGGGAGAGAGAGAGAGAGAGAGAGGGAAAGGACTGGGACAGAAACAGGAACATTGAGGAGGGAAGAGAGAAAGACAGAGAGAGAGAGAGAGAGAGAGAGAGAGAGAGAGAGAGAGAGAGAGAGAGAGAGAGAGAGAGAGAGAGACAGAGAGAGACAGAGAGAGACAGAGAGAGACAGAGAGAGAGAGCTGGTGTGAGATGGACTGAGAATGAGAGTGAGAAGGATAGGGAGATGGGAGATGGAGAAAGAGAGATAGAGGGATATGGAGATTGCCGCGGAGAGGCAGAGCGAGCTAAAGAGAGATACATGGAGTCCAACAAACATTTGGTTGTCTCTTCCGTGGAAAGATTGTCATGAAAGGAATTCTTTGTGTTCATCACTTTTTCAAAGTAGACCTTTTCCTGTCAGCCTAAATCAATTACATACCTGCTCTCATATTGTTTAAGATGTTGTTTTGAACAGCAGGAACATTTTGACACACATACCAGACACACGCACACACATTCTACAATCACATTATCAATGTTCCTTACTACTAAGACTGAAAACTCCAGAACGATCTCATCCAGCTCAGTTCTGTGTATGGGGCCTCTTCACACCTGGCATTAACATGCGTCTCGGGTGATCCCATCAAGTGGACAGCTCTCTCCGTACGTCACTTCACACCTGTCACTAGAATACATCACCCCATGGCTCTCAAGGCCACCTGTGTTCACACCTCAGTTGGCCACTTTACATGAAAATACAAATATACATCATTTCCTGTTTGCGAGGACCAAAGGCGTTCTTGACTCGAACCGCCTTGAAGCAGCCATGCGCTCCCCGTAGCTAGTCTGCTGGGGGAATTCAATGAAGAAATGTAAACAACACAGACTGGAAGTGGATTCCAATTCCCCCATACAACCATACCAGCATGCCAGACAAAGATTGAGTGTGTCCCAATTCATATTATATCAAATGCAGTCTGCCCAAAGTACCAGGATGTCCTGTTGCATCCGGTTGCATTTGGCAGAATGCAAACCAGCATGCCTTTCTGGCTAATCTGGCCCACAATCATCTGAGTAGAGGAAGATTAACTGCACTATGTACATTACAGTGACAACAGCAGAGTTCTCCTGGATGTGCTCTAACAGCATGTGTCTGCTCAGTTCCAGGTCTTTTTGGATATCAAACATATCTAATATATACATATATATATATACATAGGACTATGTTATATAAAAACAGAAACACATTGTCACATCCTCTCTTAGTCGTCTTCGTCCCCGACCAAACCCTTCCTCTTTCCTTTCCTGCACCTGAGCCGTACCTGTAATTGAAAAATACGAGGGGAGGAGAGTTAATGGAATACAACTAATGCCAGAGATCAAAAAGAAGCTGGCAAATTCAAATTAGCTGGGTATGAAATTGCTTCCAGTGGGATTGGCGAACGCAACACGCCCCCCCTACCGAAACAGTCTCCCACAGCCCTTGTATTGTATGAAAAAAAAATAAAGCTGAATAACAATTTGCGTTTCAGGGTAGGGGCGGGGGCAGGATGAGAGGATGTGGAAGAGTGTGGTTAAATGGATAATCCCTGTTGCCTCCCTGTTTCCTTAGACGAGAACCTGAGGAGATTCTCCCTCTGAGTGGAACTCACCACCGCCCTCACCCGTCTGCTGTTGGGCGGGGTGGGGGTGCTTGTGCCGGTGTGTTGGGACACCGCTGGTGGTGGTGGTGGTGTCACAAGGGGCGATTTCAAATGTACGAGCCCCTACGTGATAGGTTTTCCTCATGGACTCACCCTCTCATCTCTGCTGGGCATGCTTTCCCTCACGCTCTCCCTTCTCTCTTTATTTACCGTTCTCCCTCTTCTCCCTCTCCGGTGTCTACTCTCTTACCCTCCGTCTCGCTCCCCCTGAATGTTTAACTAATTTATTCTTAGAGCTCAGTGAGTAACTCCCTCTGCCTTTGATTAACAATAGCAAGGAGCAGATGAATAATTCCTTCCTTTGCTAAGCAATCTGTTACCGTGTAAGGTGGCCTTGTCAGGTGAGGGGGAGGAGGGGGGAGGGGGGGGGGGGTGCTGTATTGGGTTTGTTCTGTTGAATATGTATGGGGAGAAGGGCTGCTTGCTTTCTCTCTTTTCTCTATCTTGGGCCAGAACCCCCTGCAGACCACTCTTCAGACGTGTGTGTAAAGTGTGTGTTACAGTAACAGTGTGTGTGTGTCTGTGTGCATATGTGCACAGTAGAATGGGAATGTGTAATTATGAAGCCTATGTCATGACTTTGTCATCCATGTGTCACCTTTTCACCTGAGAGACTGAAATAACACAATTGTCCATTGATTTACACATACATACAAACATACACACACACACACACACACATTGCTCTCTAAAATGCATCACAAGGAAAGGCTACTTTTGTCCAGAACATGATGAATGTGATGCTCATTGTGAATAACTGCTTGGGTGTTTTCTTAGACAGGCTTTTTTTTTGTAGGGATTTTAGTAGAAGTAGTTTGATGCAGATTGGAAAACAAATGGTGTAAATGTTGTGCTCTTAGCTCCCATAACTATTGTAACACACCATTGAATGCTTGGAACATGAAGCTGCTACTGTGAGACAGAAACAAAACAAATGAACAGGCTTAATTTTAAAAACACTTTTGGAACAAAATGTTGTACAAGAGGGTCTGTTTCTGTACAAAATATATCTGTTCAAAATTTGACACCGCCCCCTCCACACACACACACACACACACACACACGCACACACACACGCACACACAGCTAAAAGTCATCATGGGAAAAGTCCTTTTAAAGTATCCCCTGATTTATAGTGTTCACCTTTCTCGACCTCCTGCTATAAATAAAGCACTCTGGTGAACAGTAAAACTATTTACAATGGATGGGCTGGAGAGAGGGGGAGACGAGGCACACACACACACACACACACACACACATGCACTTACACAAGCATGCACATGTACTGTACGCACACACACGTACACATATGGAAGCTTAGGTTCAAACCAAGTTTCCCTCTCACCACACTGACAGAACAAACTGCGTTTTTGGAGCGAGGAGGCCATGACTCACAGCCTCCGTCTGAAGCCCTGGCTTCAGACGGAGAAGAACCCACTGAACACGTCGGAAATCTTCACCTCACTTTATTATTCATGAGCAATGCCTTATTCTATCATCACAGACTCACTTTTAAACGAAAACCATTATCCCGGTGTCACTGAGGCCTGTCATTTCATTAATGTTTTCTATGAAACAATCTATAGTGTTCATTAATCAGAGCCATTCCAGTCATTTAGCACAGCTATACAGTATACCTGTCCCAACACTTAGTGGACTTCCAGAACAGCAATTTGATATGAGATTTATGATGTTGATTGCTAATCTACATCAATCCTGTGCCGTCTAATTTTGGGTCCTTCTGATTTAAGACATTGTTGAGGAAATAACTTACTTTGCCCAGAGAAACAAACAAAAAAAACTGCCCCTTTACAACATGAACTTACACCTTTACCTTGTACTGTGTCTCCTTGTGCAACAACTTATGAAATAACCTAACACTGACCATTTTGACTTTAGGTATCGCTGTGTAATAAATAACCTCGATTCAATGTGTTGCCAAAGATGGTCATAAGGTTCACTCAAGCTGCCATTGGCACAGGTTTAATGCGTTCAACTTTGTAGTTCACATGTCATTTTGTGTTTATACCTTTAAAGACTTTTGTCCATCAACGCTCGCCAATTGAAGTTCACAATAACTGAAACTTCAAGTGTACTTTTCTCAATTCTACTTAAAGAGTTTGAGTGAGAGTAAGACAGCTCCTTAGTTTACCCAAACCCCTTTGTAGAGGCTGATGAAAAGAAAGACGGAACTTCCATCACCAGTGTGCAGCTCCTTCTCTCTCGCCGTCCAAAAAACCCGACGAGATTTAGCGAGGGCTGTAACTGTTCCTTCCTCTCTGTCTCTCCTGCTCGGACACTTTTATGGTTGAACCCCCCCCCCCCCCCCGTATGACTTATCCAGCCTCGTCCATCATTCCGGATGAGTCTGAAAGGAGAAGCTTGTGGGGATGGTTCAAATCATTACCAGCAGATAAGAAGCCCATCTGTCCCACTCCATACGGTTTCAGTCATAAAGATATTCCGCCGATCGTGGAGTCATTGCCGCTTCGCATTTCAGTCGCAATTGCTTATTGACTTAGGCTACGTAGCAACTGTGGTCAAAATGTCTCAAATGGGTCCTGGTTGTCCGTGGGTGTGCAGGTGCGTGACCAGAATGGGTGTTCGGCCCCTGTTTGTTGTTTGCAGAGGGAGAAATAGATTTGAAACACAGTGACCAGGATCAGTGCGAAACAAGTTGCTTTCTCGGACCGATTTATCCCCACTTAGAAACACTCTCAGCAATATCAGTATTCAATAAAGGCAGTCGCCCGCTCTCCCGTGCCCGTGTATCTCCATATGGCTGAGGAAGCCTGTGTCTCCCCTGGAGTTTTTCATTAGCCGTGCACTCTGATAAGGTGTGTTTAACCAGCGAGCAGCGAGACGCAGGTGGGCCTCAGGTCGCCTCGGGGAAGGAGGGACGATGGGAGCAGGACACACGTTTCAACAGTCGTTTTCTGAGGTGGATTAAGGGGTAATTGCAAAATAATGTAACTTTCAAAGAAAGTAAGTGTTCCCTATTTGTAATTCTTCAAGCCAACGGGTGTATATATACTGTCTTTATCTTCTCTGTATGTTGTAGAATGTAATCAAACGTTTTGCCTATCTGTCTCTCTTTTGCTCTTTGCAACCTCAATTTTCACAGACGTTGGTGTGTTCTTCCCTACACAAACACACACACATAGTAAGACAGCATATATACATGAAGTGAGTTGCGTTGCTCAAGAACGTTTGAACACTGAGGAGTTAAGAGATGCACAGAGTAGTCTGTGTGGGGTCTTTGGCAAAAACGATGCGTAGCTTGAGTTGTTAATTGATCACCATTTCTTTGAGGAGAAACACTCGTGCATGGAGGGTCCAGTTACCTTGGATGTCAGGGTGTTGTGTTGAACTGAGATAAGATGGGGGGGGTCAGATGGCTGAGCGGTGAGGGAGTCGGGCTATTAATCAGTAGGTTGCCGGTTCGATTCCAGGCCGTGCGAAATAACGTTGTGTCCTTCACCCTACTTGCCTCGGGGAGAATGTCCCTGTACTTACTGTAAGTCGGTCTGGATAAGAGCATCTGCTAAATAACTAAATGTAAGATGTCCAGATCTGTTTTAGGACAGAGCTCTGTGTCCCTTAAGAGTTTAAGTTGCTTCTGGCTCGCTAGACACAATAGCTTCTTATGGCTAGGACAGTGCACCATCCTCTAAACGCAACATCTCATTGGCTGAGACAAAGTGTGTTCTTATCTGACGCACCGTTAATGAGGTGACTGACTGGCTGGGATGAGGGTCGTTCTCTATAACGCAACAGTGACCTCAACCATCGACACTTCATATGAATTCAAACCAGTGTCTTCCCTTTCCAAACGTATACAGATGTAACACGATAGCTCTACGGATTTCTAGTCGTCCATGTGGAGAGACAACTACAGTACCGTATTTATGTCTTTGCATACATGAATATGAAGATGTGCAAAATAAAGGGAGCGTGGGATGAGGTCTTTTCGAGGAAATGATGCCTGAAGACGCGCCATTCAGAGGATGAAAGCGGCGGCCATTTTGTGGCCATTGAAGACCCTATTGCGTATGCAGAACACATTTCTAGCCCAGAGCCTGCTAGCATTAGGTGCTGACAGATTCAGGCATGGTCTGGCCGGCTAAATCCACAGTCTCCAGCATCACTCCACTTAAGAGACAGGGAGCTAATTGAAGATGATCGCATGGATAAGTACTCCAGGCGGCACACTCTCTCTCTCTCTCCCTACATCTTCCTCTTTCTTCTCGCTCTTTCTCTCTCTCTCGGCTCTTCTATCTCTCTGGATGCGCCTGCCCTTCCAACCATCTCCGTCTCTCTCTCTCTCTCTGTCACGCAGTCTCTCCTTTATTTACACTTTCCCTCTCTCCTTGCCAGCCTCGTTCCTTACCACCAAAGGTTAAATGTCATCCGCAAGGCTTTTATGTCCTCGGTGCCTCGTTTCTTCTTTGGTTCTCTGTTTTCCCTCCCGACTCTGTTTTCTTTCTCTCGTTCCTTCGCCCTCTTTATTGTCTATCTCGGCCTGCACTCTTTGAGATCAGAGTACACAGGGATGCGTCACCGAACCTCCATTACACGGGAGGAAGTGAGTCCACAGGAAATGATGAGGTGTCTGTCTGATGATGGTGGGAGGGAACCGGCGGTCTCCCTCCCTCTGCGTTTAATGGCGGTAGCACCTTCAACCCCTTTCTCTGCCTGGTATTCCCAACACTGTGTCTCCTTATCTCCACCTATTAGACCAACCAGAATTCCTCGCTCTCTCTGTTTTCCTTGTGATCGGCGCTTGCAGGTTGTCCCGCTTTCCCCCTTCCTAACCTCTCTCTCTCTCTCTCTCTCTCTCTCTCTCTCTCTCTCTCTCTCTCTCTCTCTCTCTCTCTCTCTCTATCTCTCTCTCTCTCTCTCTCTTCTCTCTCTGATCCACCCACAGCCAGGGAAGAGAACGTGGCTACATTCCGGGGCTCGGAGTACTTCTGCTATGACCTGTCGCAGAACCCCATCCAGAGCAGCAGCGACGAGATCACGCTGTCCTTCAAGACGTGGCAGCGCAACGGCCTGATCCTGCACACGGGCAAGTCGGCCGATTACGTCAACCTGGCGCTGAAGGACGGGGCCGTGTCGCTGGTCATCAACCTGGGCTCGGGCGCCTTCGAGGCCATCGTGGAGCCCGTCAACGGGAAGTTCAATGACAACTCGTGGCACGATGTCAAAGTCACGCGGAACCTGAGGCAGGTAAGATCTGGGAAGGTGAGAGTGTTGGAGTACCAGTCTCGGACAAGCGTCAAAACGCTTGAGAATGAGATATTTGATTTGTTTACTTCTTAAGACGCTATGTGGGTCTTTAGAAAATGTTCTTTCTTGTTGGGTAGCTTTTAATACAATGTGATATGAATAATTGATTGAGTTAGCATAAGCTTTTCCCCAAAGCAACAGGGTAGGGTGTTGATTATGTAACCTCTTGATTTCTAGACAAATGCTCTCGAGCCACTGAGCTACTCCACACTTTGGAACGCCTCCTTGACACATTTACCAAAACCCTTTAGTGTTCTGAACTCGGAGGGCACCAATTTCCGGTGTGGTTTCCTTCCTTCCGTCTGTCCGACCTCAACGCCTCCCCTCCACGAGCTGCTCCTCTCTGTCAAGAAGCCATCACGCGTTTGATGGTTTCAGAAGGCTGTCTACCTCCACTCCTCTGCACCCCTTCCCTCACCCCATCTCTCTCGTTCTCTCTCTCTCTCCCTCCCTCCCTCCTTCCTTCCTTCCTTCCTTCCTTCCCTCTCTCTCTCTCTCTCTCTCTCTCTCTCTCTCTCCTCTCTCTCTCTCTCTCTCTCTCTCTCTCTCTCTCTCTCTCTCTCTCTCTCTCTCACCCTCCCTCCCTCTCTCCCTCCCTCTCTCTCTCTCTCTCTCTCTCTCTCTCTCTGTCTCTCTCTCTCTCAGAAGTAGGACGTCTTATCGTGCGAGCCTGGGCAAAATTCTCCAGTCAGCCACGACGGCTGGTGTTTACCCGAGACTGAACTCTGTTCAGCTGTAAAATCTCTCACCGGCCCTGCATTTTGAAATATGCTAATAGGCACGCTTTCTCCATCCACCACTGCCTCCTGATTGAAAAAGGACAGTTTATGGGTTCATTGTTGAAAAGAAGAAACTGAAAAAAGGAGAAAAGAAAGGTTGAGATTGGGTGAAACCTCTACTTCTTTGCGGTCGAAAGAGATCGAAGTATATATGAGTTAGGCTACTATTAGTAGGGATTTTAACTAACATTTCGAATAATATTTTTGTATATCTAAACACAATTGTCAGCTGTTCTGACATTTTTATTCAAAGGGGTACAACATTGTAATCATAGAATACAACAGTTGATCCATGAAGAAAGAAAAAGGCTGCCATTTTGTTAATTGGGGATGGTGTAACAGTAGGTTTGTTTTATTCCTCTAACTATGGACATTTCTGAATCTACCAGTTGACTCACACGTCTGTCAGTTGAATAGGTGAAAGCACTATCTCTTTTCTCTTGCTCTCTTCATCCACTCTCTCTTTCTCTCTCATCGCTCTTTGTCTATCTTTTTCTCGGCGATGAAAAGCAACAAGCTACAACACATCACCATCATTGAATGAATCATTCTTTAACTAACTGTCTATTGATGTACTAACCCTTTAACATTTCATTTGTTTTTCATTTTTATTAACAACCTCAATTGTCATTTTTGAATTTCCTTTCTCCCCTCCCAACCCCGACCCCCTCACACACGCCCTTTTCCGCAAAGCAATCAGGCATTGGACACGCTATGGTAAACAAACTACATTGTCTGGTAGATACCATTTTATTATCCTTTTTTTGGGTTTGCCGTGTGGTTCCTACCCCTTCCTTTTTTGTTGACTGATTTCTAGACACCCTTCTTTCAAAATTAGGAAACGGGTTGGTATTTCTTGGCTTTTTCATCTTCATTTGACCACCCATCCTCCTTTGTCTCACGACAGCTCCGTTTTTTTCGGCTTTCCCCTCTATTACTTCAGAAAGACTTGTCAAACTTTTCAGGGCTAAACTGCCAGCAGCTTACCACCAAGTGTAAAATAAAAGGACTAACAATCTACCTGGGAGCTCTGACAGTTGTTTCCAGTAGACTTTGTGCATGGCATGCCTAAAATTACCTTCCATCTCTTCCCACTACATCATTTATCTATTTCAACCAACCTTTGTCACTAACACCTACCTCTCTGCTATGTGTGTGTTTGCATGTGGTTTGAAATTATAATCCAGTTCCCTTCCTTGAACTTCCCCCATTCATAGCTTTGGTTTGGTCTAAGTGTGCATTGCCTGGCCATTGGCATGTTCCATTCAGCTGACATAGAGGGTAGTTCCCTTTGTGTTCACACCCCCCTTACTTCTTGTAATTGTAGAATAATAGCATTTCTAAAACATGCTACCTCATTGCCAGCTCAACCACAGTACTAAACACCCATTTTTTGTATGTTGTCAATGTCAGAACCCCCCAAAAATGGTAAACTAACACTGAAACAATCACAATCAAATTGCATTTGGTGTTCACATTCTACTAACCCTACAAACCTAAATATTCACACAAAACCTGCATAGAAGATAAAGAAAATACCAGTGACATATTTTCTTTACCTCTCCTGTCTAAATCCATGAGTGACGTAACACGCCCGAAAAATGCGAAAGCTGTTCGATTTCGGGGAAAAGACACGGGGTCTGAGCAGAGCACATTCCTAAAAGACCA
>CM042866.1:12397717-12482717 GCA_023658055.1 Thaleichthys pacificus | reverse complement strand
GGATGATTAATGTGTGTGTCACCCAGGGCCCCTGTGCAGGCCCAGATGGGGGTGCGCATCCACACGCACACAAACACACAAGCACACACAAACAATACAGTGCACACATAGATTACCGCCAGTGTGTGCATTTTGACATGCACACAAAACGTAGGGTTGCCAACACAAATACACAGATACAGAAAAAAAAACGGACTTGGAAAACAATGGAAATAACTATTGACAGATGGACCGATAATTCCAAAAAACACACACCCATATGGAGGTGCAGGGCCCATGACTGGTAGCAAGCATCATGCCTACGCCCGACCCACTGCTGTGTGTGTGTGTGTAATCGTGTGTGTACTTGTATGGCTGGGCAGAGTGGGTGGGTTCCACATGCCTGGGGAGCACTTTGTCCATGTTGAACATATGAAAGCAGTGCCTAAGAGCCCAACACACACACACAGAACATTGTCGTCGTCTCCCAGCAGTGTGTGTGTGTGTGTTTGTTTGAATGTGCACTAGCAACATATTGTAAACATCTCGGGCTATACCTCGTTCTCAACCTCACATCCTCCACGGCCGCTTCTCTGTCAGTCTGTAGTTCCTCTGCGAGGGAAGTGGGTCTGCAGGATAAGATAACAGCCTGAGGGAAATCCACGTGCTTTCACTGCTGGATTTGAACTAGTTCACGCACGCGTACAGGCAGACCCCTACCCCCGGCAACACACACAGACTCTCTGTCACACACACACCTTAAGTCTTGAGGGACACCATTTCTTCTCCACGCCAAACAAACGGTTGCAAACAGGCAAAAGTGTCCCAAAAAAAAGAAATGCAGAGATAGATGGGCAGTTCTCGGCGAGCCGTATCGCTCACGCATTCCTCTTCATCCCCCGTTAACCTGCACCCTGCGTCTGGCTCGGCATGATAACAAGCTTTCATTTGGACTCTTTGTTGACACTCTTGACTAAAAGTAACTTGTCATCCTGTCAACGTTTCCTCTCCTCTTATGATCTGCTGTTTCATTGGCCGGGCAGCTAATGTATTCTGTCTTTTATCAGGAAGCAATTTGAGCAATGTGATTGTCTTATGCGTCCTGTACAGTTACAATCAAATGGGCGCCGAGCGGAGGTGTAATGGGGTTGGTGTGTGTTGGAAATATGCCTGAGCCCGTCGTGCTCCGAGTCATTTATCCTCTCTGTCCACCTCTGAACTGTGATCCGTCAAACGGACAGGCCTGTTTGAAGGCCGCTTAGTGGCGATTTGAATGATGGTGGAGGGCTGAGGATGTGTGTGCGTGTGTGTGTGCGCAGACGGGACGTCCGTGTGTGTGTTTGTGCCGATAGAAAGTATTTGTGTGTGAGTGTGTTTGTAGAGATTTGTGCTGGTGGGTAGGAAAGATGGTGGGGCAGCAGGACGAGGGGCAACTTTCTTCAGTCACCATCGCTAGTCATGAACTCGGTAACTTTGGCCCTGAACAACTGGTTGTGAGACAACCTCAATAGTGCCCACTAGCATCTGCTACAGAGCACACGTTCACCATTAAAACCCGGTCATGATTAAACATGAAGAACATCAAATGCTTTGTGACAGCTAGACCATTTAGAAAGAGACTTGGTAGGGGGCAGGGGGGGACCCTACAAGATGCAATGTTCATCCTCTTAAAAGCCCTCGAGCATGCTACCAAGTCTTCGTTCTGAATCGGACCGCGCAGGAGACATGACGCGGGTTAACAACACAGCAACCGCAAGCCAACAACCTGTTTCCGACTCGGCTCGAAATAGATGACAGGCAAAGAAAGAGGGAGAGGGAGAGAGAGAAAGTGAAGGGAGGTAAATGTCACCCGGCGTGTCGCCTCATCAACTGCTCCGGAGGAATTAGCCGGCTGGCATTTCAGTGGGCGACGGCCGCCCTACCCCGCCACGACAACGTCGGCCAACGATCACATTTGCAAAGTATCAATTTGTGTCAGAGAGAGGCAGAGAGAGATGACTGGCGGATTCCCGACGCCCGGAAAATTATAAGGGGGGTGGGGGGGGGGGGGCAAACTTGATTTAGGTAATGAAAAATACAGCAGGTCAAAGTTCTGTGTGGATCAGCAGTGGCAATAATATTGCCAATAATTATAATCATTGTCCAATCAACGCTTGTAAAGGGGTGTGTGTATTGTGGTGGTGGGAGGGGGAGATTAACGGTTGTGTCTTGCTATTGTTCTCAAGGTCACTTTGGGAGCCTCTGGCGACAGTTCTCTCTTTGGAGATATCTCTAAAGAGGTCTTTAGCGAGGAACATATGTTTGCCTGGTGGACTTGAGGCAATGTTGCACAGCTGCAGCTATTGTCTCACTGATGACTGATAGATGACATTTAATAAAGGACACAGGATCTCATTGATTTGCGAACATGAATACCAAGTAGTTGTTTTTAGGTCAAATCATGCTACTGTACTTCCTTAATGTATATGAGAGCCTCAACTGGTTCACTTAACTCACCTTTTGATAAATCCTTTTAGGGTTAGTTTAGGGTTAGGTTAGGGTTCCAAAATGATCTGCCATTCCTTAACAGGGCCTTGACTCGGACCTCAGTTGTTCAATGTACCTGTTGGGTTGGGTTAGGGTGTTGCACTTGTTTGCTGTAACTTCACTTGCATTAGTTATTTTCAACTTGAGCCATGTGTCCAAGCCATATGTTGCCTCCAGGTTGAGGTGGTTTTGATGATGAACGTTGATGCTGGCAATACACGGAATCCCAAGCTTTGTACAATGATTTGCATGAGGCTAGCTCAATGTAACATGCTTGCCTGTACTCTACACACAGCAGCATAGCTGTCAACAGAAGCTTGTCAGGCCCATATATTTTTCATGCTGCCTCATGAGTGAGCAGGTTACAGATGTCCTGACCTGTACCAACCCGACCACAACAACTTCTGACTTTCGACTTCCATTTGACCTTTACCTCTACTGTCCAGTGCTTCACATGCAGCTAACTATTCACAGCTCACTAACTCTGAGGTCATTCTCAGTTCCAACTCTCTACCAACTGAGAATGTTTCCCTCCACTCAGAAGCCAGTTTCAAGCACATTGCCGAAAGGCTTAGACCCTGTATTATTTTGTATTTTTTTAGGACAATCCTAGACTGTGGCACTAACGTATGAGTTTATTAGGAAAGGAGGGAAGTGGAAAATGATGGCGGATGGAGAGATCAATAGTTCAGGTGCAGGAGGATGGGACGGAACGGGGGAGGCACAAGATAAAAACCTTACATCCCAGACTTAGATGAATATGTCTGAGCAGGACTCCAAGATCGATAAAGGATCAACAGGACCTAGAGGTCCATTTCAATTACCTTATTAAAACATTTATGGTACAGGGAATATGTTAAGGTGGACCCTGTAGAGTTCATAGACTCAGGTGTACCTTTTAGTCAATAGACGACATGAGTCAATATTTGGATCACAGATGCAGAAGGGTTGCAATAAAACGTTCGAAATTGTCTGGCACTGAAATGACAGGGACAGTTGAGATACTGTAATGTGTGGAATTGTTTGAGTGAAGATCATATTTGAGACCTTTCTAATAATGACCAAGGTCCACTCTTCCCACTGCTATAGCCTAGGTTATGCTACGTGTGATTTACAATTGAGTTTGTTCTAGTAATTGCTCTGCTATATCCATTTGTTGTCATTAAACTGATAACAATTCTAATCAAGAAGTCCTGTACGGCATTATACTAAGAAATAGCTACAGCCTACTTGTCATTTTCTTGGACAAGAACAAATATTCAGTCTAGTCCAAACACGGACATGTAGCATTCAGCGCTAACAAGCCAGACAATAATGCACCTGGTGTACGCAGCTTCTTCTACTGTACAGTCTCCTACAGTGAGCACTGCCTTAGCTCTATTTGACTGTCAGCCACGGTGGGGAAATTAGGGATGTCTTGTCTGAACGCTTCTACGAACGCTTCTTTGGTGACAGAGAAAGGCATTAAATCCAGCTCTTACACAAAACTCCATGAGAGCTCGACGTGAGAGAACCAGCCATTTCTTTATCGAAGTGTGTGTTTGTAGTATTGGGTGTGTTTCTGCGTGTATTTGTTTGTGTGTGTCTGTGTACATCTTCATAAAAGAGCTATAGGAGAAGAGACAGGATTAGAGCATGCACGCATCTGCAGTAATCTGGCCCTTTTGCCCATAAATGCTGGGGATGGGTGAGTTTGGGTGAGTCACTAGTCCACTAATGGACATCCTGCTATAGTACTGTAACAAGTAGCTTGTGATGCCAGTTATTACTGATTGGCTGTCCTCCAGTCTACCTTCACTGGATGGATCATGGCACCTCACTGTGACCCTCCAAGCCCATTCGTATCAAGCAATCAGCAAAAAGTCAACGGTGGCCTACGTCCGTGTTCTGTGAAATCAGGTCGGTGCGGTACAATCAGATCCCTTTTTTGGATGTTTGTTTGAGTTTTCCATGGCAACGCTGTCGTTTCCACTGTCTGCTTCCCCGGTGTTTTGGGGCCATCGACCAAGATGTGTGGGGAGAGTGCAACCTCTCTGCTCCTTCGGGGTCCGTGGGTATTCATGATCTCCAGAATAAAGCCTCTGGATTCTGAGAAACGGATGGGGAGCACAGCGGGGCTTCACAACTCTGAGAGGGGGAGAGAGGGGGAGAGAGGGGGAGAGAGAGAGAGAGAGAGAGAGAGAGAGAGAGAGAGAGAGAGAGAGAGAGAGAGAGAGAGAGAGAGGAGGGAGTGAGGAAAAGGAAAAGACAATCTTGCGGTTGGATACGAGTCCCTGAGCACCTGAGGGATGTGTTGATTTACTGTCAAATCTGCTCGCGGATTATTGATAATCTTAGCCAGGCCTTCAATCTACCCACATAGAGCTGTGCACAAACCCATACGTGTGTGTGTGTGTCTGTATACGTGGGTCTCTGCATGCAAGCACGGGCCTGTATTTGTGTACCAACAAAAAGATTGCGTGTTTGTGTGTGTCTTGGTCCGACTTGTCCCAAATAGGCAGAGAGAGAGAGAGAGAGAGAGAGAGAGAGAGAGAGAGAGAGAGAGAGCCTTCTGCCCTCAGAATTAGAGAAAAAGCCTTCAATTTTCCACATGAGCAGATTTCAATTTACACACGCACCTCCCCCTCTGTGTCTCTGTCCTCCCTGTGTTATTGACAGTATTTAAGGCTGCTGTGATAAAAGATTGGCCACTTAGAACCTCCCAGCCTTTGTTTAGTCCAGACGACACACTCTCCCTCAGGAAACAGGGATGCAAGCTATGAAGTCACTGTAGTTTGTTGACAAAGTTTGGGAGATTGAGAAGTAGTTTTCTGTTAGTTTCTTCTCGGGGTTATGGCCGCTTCAATTGGCTCGTGAATTAGGCTTGGAGCACCAATTATGAGGGGTTATGTCATTTCGGTATGGGCCAGTGAATATGACGATGTTTGTGTGTCTGTGTGTGTGTCTGTGTGTGTGTGTGTGTGTGTATTGTAGCGGACAGAGCCAGAGCCATGCATATGACATCAGCCTCTCAAATAAGCCAAGGGCAGCCACCGTGTGTCCCTCTAGCTTATAGTACAAAGAGATGTGCCACCAACACTGTTTACGCACGTGTGTGTGTGTGTGCCTGTGTGTGTGCTTATTTCCGTCCCGTTTGTCCAGGCCTGTGTGTGTGTGTGTGAGAATGTGTATTTGCGTGTGTTTGCCCGTTTGTGCCTGTGCGCGTGTGCTTGTTTCCGAAAACTTTTCCCTGTGCTTGTCCAGGCCTGTGTGTGAGAGAGTAGGCCTTTGCGTGCGTGCTCCCTGTGCACGCCTCTGTGTGTGCCTCTCCTTTTGTTGGTCCATTAGCATCACTATCAGGGAGACCAGACCCAGAAGCATATGCCAGCCCACAGAGAGTCCATTACCTCTGCTTCAGACAGCTATTGTATTTCCCTGCCCTGGCCGATTGGTATTTAATACAGGGGTATTAATACAGGTTACAGACTAATTAACATGAACTTTACCAGACAGTTTATTGAGCCATATGACAGCAGTTGTGATACCTACCTTTACCCAAAGTTGTTTATCTATGAGTGGTCGATGAAGTAGACCTAATTGTCTCTGTTGCTTTGTTGTCTGTGGACGCTCTTCTGGTGAGTGTTTTGCAGCGTCGAAATGTGACAGAGATACTGTTAAAGAGATGCTCTGGTGAATGTCTGAATCATCTATCTTAATGGTCCAGTGTTTGGAGAGTGTCTGTTTGAGAAATGTGTGTTTGTGGTGTGAAACCCAGTAAGTTACCATTGCTAAGATCTACATAAAGGTGTTGCAGTGTTTGGGCTGTGTTCTTAATTGCCTTGGTGTCAGCAGTAGGATGATCAGAGTAGCCCTGAACAGAAACCAGGAAGCACGCTTGTCAACAAAGCCGATTGTCACCAATAAGAACTCTTCCGAGTTAATACAAACCACAGCCACAGCTAAAACGTGTTCATTTCAAACACACTCCTTCATACGCAGTCCTCACCACAGAGGCAGGTCCAGACTCATCACATACATCGCATAGCATCAGATGGCTGAGCGGTTAGGGAATCGGGCTATTAATCAGAAGGTTGCCGGTTCGATTCTCTGCCGTTCAAAATTACATTGTGTCCATTGTTACAAGGCACTTCACTCTACTTGCCTCGGGGGGACTTACTGTTGAATTTCATGTTGTTTAATTGTAACTTGTTTAACTGCATGCTCTTATGGTTCTTCCCTTTGGCACTTATTTGGTTTTTCACAATGTATGCTTCATGTTTTGGATGCTCGCAATGTTTGGGGCTATCTCGTTGTTATGATCAGTGACCTATGCTCTTTTGTAAAGCTCTCTCTTGGAAGTCGCTTTGGATAAAAGCGTCTGCTAAATTTACATTACATTTACATTTAGTCATTTAGCAGACGCTCTTATCCAGAGCGACTTACAGTAAGTACAGGGACATTCCCCCCGAAGCAAATAGGGTGAAGTGCCTTGCCCAAGGACACAACGTCATTTGACACGGCCGGGAATCGAACTCGCAACCTTCAGATCACTAGCCCGACTCCCACACCGCTCAGCCACCTGACTCCCACTAAATGCGTAAATGTAAATGTAAGTCGCTCTGGATAAGAGCGTCTGCTAAATGACTCAATGCAAACCTTAGACTGAACTAACCCCAATCCGATCTCCCCAGGTGGTCTACAAGAACAACGACATCCGCCTGGAGCTTTCCCGCCTGGCCCGCATCGTGGACCCCAAGATGAAGATCCAGGGCGACGTGGTGTTCAAGTGTGAGAACGTGGCCACCCTGGACCCCATCTCCTTCGAGACCCCCGAGGCCTACATCAGCCTGCCCAAGTGGAACACCAAGCGCATGGGCTCCATCTCGTTCGACTTTCGCACCTCCGAGCCCAACGGCCTCATCCTCTTCACCCACGGCAAGCCGCAGGAGCGCAAGGAAGCCGCGCGCAGCCAGAAGAACACCAAGGTCAGTCCGTCCATCCATCCATCCCCCCCTCAATGAAATCTGCAGTGATGGCGATTCGGGCCGGATGAGTTCGGTCAGTCAAGCAGTCAGATGTGTCTCATGTTTTGGAGGTCGACCGATTTGTCAAGACTCGTCATATCCGTTATGGCGCCGCAAACGGGACGAAACGCGGCAGAGGGCGGCGGGACTGTTTTGCGTTTGACGACTAAACGGCGACCGGTCACGTGGTTTCAGACGGTCACTTCCGAGCATCCGTTTTGAGAAGCCTCTGGCCGACTCTGGTATTTGAGTCGAGCGATCCGAGCTCTTTCACTCAAGCTTCCTTTCATTTTTCAGCACATTTCCACAGCAGTAAACCCTTCAAGTAAGTCAAACTCCCCCGCCTTTCCCCTCAGCTGAATCCCTCTCTCCCTTTCTCTCTCTCTCTCTCCACACCATCTCAGGTGGACTTCTTTGCGGTGGAGCTGCTGGATGGGAGCCTGTACCTCCTGCTAGACATGGGGTCAGGGACCATCAAGGTCAAGGCCACCCAGAACAAAGTGAACGACGGGACTTGGTACCACGTGGACATCCAGAGGGACGGCCGCTCAGGTGAGATGTTCCCTCATCCCAACCCTCCTCACGCTCCCCCGGGGCTGAAAGGATGGTTGTCGTCGCATGGTTGTCGTGGACGTTTGACGTCTGGCATCCACACGGGGCTCGTTTTCGTTTCTAATTGGATCCTGGCCACAATGAGCCAATGAGCAAAGTAGCTGCCTTTATCATCACCTCTCTTTGGCTCTCGTTCTTCCACCCTCTCTCTCTCTCTCTCTCTCTCTTTTCCTCTACTGGACTTGAGTGTGTGCTTTGTGTGTGTGTGTGTGCCATCTCATCGATCTGAGTGCTGTGTATCACTCGCCTCCCCAGTGCTGGGCCTATGGGAGGTCTCTGAGGGCATTAGGAATGCAGACAGGCTGTTAGACAATGCTGTTCAGGTGACTGGGCCAGTGTCACTTCAGCAGAGATTACTGCTATTGATTTCTGCACACATGCACACATGCACGCACACACCAAACACATACACACATATACACTTCAGCTCAAGTTCTTCGTCCTGCACTGGATTGAGGACAGAAGGAGTTCCTATAAATACTGTGAAGACTAACTCAGACATGCACACACACACACACACACACACATTGGCATCACGCACTCTAATAAATAAGGATAAGCCTCTCATACTGTTGCTGTGTTGACGCACATATCTTTCCATCCTTCTTTCATCCCTCTCTCCTTCCTTCCTGCTCTCTCTCTCTCTCTCTAAGGTATACACACAATCACTCTAAAGATAGTATATCTCCTGTCCCCTTCTGGCAGTGTCTAGGACATGTGATTAGGGACCATGTAGCAGAGGTAATTCCTCCATCAGATCTCGTCGTGAATTGTACGAATTAGCACGACAGTGACTGCTCTGCACTTACAACAGACGCTGTCGTTTTTACGTCCCCGATGCGACGAACGTGACTCCTGTCAGCAGTTTTTCGAGAGCAGCTGATGCTTCATCACGTCCCAAACGGACAAAAAACGATTCCGCTACGCGTCGCACGCATGTAATCCCAACACGTTGGGAAAGGACCCGTATTCCTAAACTCGGGGGCGCCAGAAACGCGAGATCCCCCGACGAGTCGCTGCCTGTGTTCACCGAGATTTAAAAAAATCCACTTCCCCCTCCACCCCCCCTCCCCCCCCCCCCCTCCCTCCCTCCCCCCCCTCCCAGGCACCATCTCAGTCAACAGCCGCCGCACTCCGTTCACCGCCAGCGGCGAGAGCGAGATCCTGGACCTGGAGGGCGACATGTACCTGGGCGGCCTCCCCGCCGACCGCACTGCCCTCATCCTGCCCACCGAGCTCTGGACGGCCATGCTCAACTACGGCTACGTGGGCTGCGTGCGCGACCTCTTCATCGACGGCCGCAGCAAGGACATCCGGCAGATCGCCGAGGCCCAGAACGGGGCGGGCATCAAGCCGTCGTGCAACAAGGCGGTGGGGAAGCAGTGCGAGAGCGGCCCCTGCAAGAACCGCGGCGCGTGCAAGGAGGGCTGGAACCGCTTCATCTGCGACTGCACCGGCACGGGCTTCTGGTCGCGCACCTGCGAGAGAGGTGAGGAAGGGGGGGAGGGGGAAGAGAGGGAGGGTTTGTGTGGGGTGGGGGCGCTCGCTGAGGAAGATGGCCCTTTTAAAGAGTGTGTGTGCGTGTTGGAATGTGCGTGAGTTTGTTTGGGACAGGCATTTGCTTATGTTCCCAAGAAACGTTGACAAGTAGTTTAACAGTGAAAGGGAATGTGTGTGTGTGTGTGTTTGAGCAGAGTCGCTTTGACTTGTTCAGTGGCGCTCATTTTGTTTTATGGGAGCGGCAGCAGAGCTGGTGGCACTGGCTGTATTTGACCAGAGGCAGCTGAAGCCCCTCGGAGAGGGCGGCGGTAAAGGCGGCGGTAAAGGCCACGTTGTCGACGCTCGTTGAAAGATTGATGTGTTTTCTGCCCTTTCTTTCCTCCTAAACTTGACTCCGCCTCGGGCAAGGCACCAGACCAGCATTACAGTTTGATAGCCCGGTTTGGGGGATATTGCATTGCTTGTTTTCGGTTTGGTGAAGTGAAACACGTCATTCTTTCATTTTTCGTTGGCCTCTGTATTCTTTTTTTTTCCTTCGGCCTGTTTGTTTTCGTGTCGTACTGGCGTAGGGACAGGGAACAGTTGCTTCAGAAGAAAACATCCAAATTAAAGACATCATCTCCACACAAACACAGATAGCCTACTGCAAGGATATCTTTCTGCGGATAGCAGTGTAATGTACAGTACGATTGAAAACGTATTAGAATAGTATGGTGTCAATGTCCAATGAGCCAAACATGTCTCAATCCAAAATCCTCAATAGAAAATCCACGTACCCTATTTGGTTAATGCACTGTGCAAATGTGAACCAGCCTTCAAGGCCAGGGAGGCCTAAATCCCACATGGCCATCCTGTTTATCAATATGTCTATTATGTAAGACATGACAATCTGTACATCTCCAGTCAGAGCAGGGAGAGCCTGGATGGTCAGATATGACACGTCTCAACCAGGCATTCATACCATCAGGCACATCTAAGCCCCAGTTCTTCTCAGCTGCCACTGGTCACACACATCTGTGCAATTGTCAGTCCCACACACACACACACACACACACACACAAGTTTTGGCTGACCATGTTCTAGCCTTGAGACAATGGTGAGACAGAGAGAGCAAAAGAGAGGGGTGGAGGGAGAGAGAGAGTGAGGGTGCAAGTGAGAGACTTGAGAGAGAGAGAAGAGAGAGAGAGAGAGAGAGACAGACAGGCAGGCAGAGGGAGAGAGAGAAAAAGAAGAGAGAGAGAGAGAGAGAGAGAGAGAGAGAGAGAGAGGGAGAGAGGGAGGGAGGGAGGGAGAGATACCTCCTGGTGCTTTCTCTTGGGCCGTCAGGACCAAGGCTGACTTCTCCTGTTGGTTGTCCAAATCCATTATCTTCTTCTGGCAGGCAGACAGCTATGGAACACAGTGTCTGACAACACACACACGCACACACAATTGGCTGTACTCGCACATTCAAATACACACAAACACTTGCAAACACACCCACACACGCACAATGGTAGATTTTCAGGGGCTTCAATGTACATTGCCTTGTAATTCAGTTATGCTTCTTACTGCTACAGTGCTACAGCCGATCCATACAGATAGTGTTCTCTGCATCCCCATTTGGCTTCGTACCGTGATAAATCCTTTTTTTTTTCTTTATTAAACCTTAGTATACTTACGGATTGGTTTCTAAGGTATCAGATCTTAAACACATAGTACACGCTCGCAAACAAACTCACATTTACACACACATGAAGCCCAATCTCGTGGCAATTTGTGTCATACTATATCATACCAGTGACATTCCCCTCCATTACATTCAACCCACATACTCTCAAAAGAGACCTTAATATTCCTTCCTCCTTCCCTCCAATTCCCTTCCTTATCTCTCTCTGTGTCTCTTGCTATCTCTCTCTCTCTCTCTGTCTGTCTGTCTCTCTCTCTATCTCTCTCTCTCTCTCTCTCTCTCTCTCTGTCTGTCTCTGCTGGAGAGGTATAAACCTCGCCACCCAACACCCTGTGGCTCACCGCAGAGTGCCACTCATTCAGGGAGGAAAAACCTCCATACAGGATCAACAACACTTTTCACCAGTTTAAGCCAAAGGGTTGAAATTACCGGTGCGGTCCTGTTCCAATATCTATTTCCATATCTGTTAATGTCATCTGCAAGGAGGCGGATGGGGGGGATTTTTTGTTGTTGCTGTCTATTAATACTGTCATTTTTTGCTAGGTCATCGGTATATTACACCAGCAAAAAATGCTGGAGCTAGACTGAACTGCTTAAATATGAGCTCTCTCCACCAACGAATAACTTCAGGATTAAGCTTGGAGAGGTCTGCCTGACGAATCGCTGATTGAGGCCTTGGTGTGCCTTTCAGTGTTTTTTTTTGGGGGGGGGGGGGGGGGTTTGCGACAAGCTTTGCTGGGCCTCAGAATTACAGTACCATGCCACAGTGTTTGTTGCACAACGTACTTCTGCAAATGAAGTTCACAACTTGGGAATGAATAGGATGACTAAATCTCGGATTACAGTTATCAAATAGATGAGAATTACTTTTCCGGATTAACATCAGCATAGTGTGTGTGTGTTCATTCTTTACCTGCCCTTGTATAGCTTTATTTACTGTGTGTGTCTACAGCGTGTGTATGTGTGTGCGTATGCACATCTGTTTGTGTGTGTTGACGTAGAAAGGTTCTGTCAGTCTCATCAGACACGGTGTGACTATTCTATTTGGTTCTGGGTTTAGAAGTAATCTGCTGATTGAAGAGTTGAACAAACAGGTCGACATAAAAATGACCAGTTCAGACAAAGCAAAGCAAAGTCTCTCCGAGGCATTTAAAAGGCAGGCAGATATGACATCATAGACCTGTGACTGTCATCAGAACACGATGCCATAGGTTCCCGTAGGAACACATATAGAAATGGACGATAAAACAGAATATATGAACAGATGATTACGCAATAGCTTGATCTACTGATTGTGATTAGCACAAGCACATGGGACATTCCATTGCTTCCATGTGTTCCTGTCAACGCGAAGGTGTGCATGCGTCTGCCTGTTCGCTTGTGTATGAGCGAGTGTGTCTATGTGCATGTGCACGTATTGTATTAGTGTGTGTGTGTGTGTGTGTGTGTGAGCGAGCTCCCCAGCATGGTAATGCAGTAAGTGATTAGCGATTTCCAGCAGCCAGGATGGAGGCCCCATCAGCTCCCCCGCCCTGTCACACACGGCTGGTTAAAGCTCCCTGGTTAATCGCTGTTGATTCAGGCACTGTGAAGGTCACCTATCGCAGGCCCTGATGCTCAGAGTCGGGGCCAGCCAGGACCCCTTGGTAGCTGCGCAGCAACTTCACAGTGCCATGACCACGGCCAAACAGAGGCACAAGCGCACACACACACACACACACGTTTCAAGGGAAGAGCATTCATGCGGGGCACAAATAGCAACATACACAAGCATGCACACGCGCTGATACAGTAGTATACCGAGAACAAGCAATTGAACATACAAACGCTCCTAATATTAGCCGACCGAGAATGTCTTTGTGCGTGAACCATGCTGTAATATCCCCTTAAGACCCCTCTCCTGCAACGCTTGTCCCAGCCAAGTCCACTGGGATCCCACAGGGAGCATGGAAGCATGCTCCCTGGAAATTGGTCTGTATTTCAGATAAAAGATGTCCCACTTCAAAGTCAACAGGAAATGCCATTATTATATCATACATCCTGTTTCATAACGTTAGATGAGGAGCATGGGAGTGAGGCAGTGAGGCAGTGATCTTTCTCACGCTTCTAGATCCTGCCTCGTCGTGGGAAATTGCCCTCGAATTGCTCACAATGACGATGATGGGGATTGCGAGGATGACAATGGCGCTGAATGTAATTACGACGATGAGGAAGATGGTGATGATGATGATGATATGGTGGAGGAAGAGCAGAAGGATGATGCCAACAGTGCGAGCAATTCCACACATTGTCCCTGGAGGCTCTGGGATGATTATATACAGTCTCTGAGATGATACATGGAATGACACTGACTGAGGATGCGCCACTCACAATCAATATACGCTTACATACACACACACACACTTTGATGTATACATGCAAGCACCCACCCCTGCCACATACACATTCATAGAGCTGATTAACCCATCTTCTGAACATTGCGCCTCCTTTTCCGAGTCCTCCTCCGCAATCAGGATGATTTCACACCTAACTCAAATCAGCTCTTTTTCCTCAAACACTCATTTACCCCCTGAAAGGCTGCAGACAGAGAGAGCCAGGTTTAATCACGCTAAAGAGCTAATCACGTCGCAGTGTTTCGGTTAGCATCGACTAACGCAAGGGTTAGCCTCAGGAGATAGAGTTGTGGTGTGACTTTAGCTGAGCTACCCCAAACCAGCGTTGGCTACCCTGTATGTGATGAGGAGAAATGAATATACACACACAAACATACACGAAATAGGCACCGACACACTACTCGATGTCTTTTTGTAATCCATGTGAAAAGTTGAGACGTTTGCAGGTCACAATCCCACATTTTCTTCACAGGCTCCTCCGGCGTTGAATACATTATCACTTCAACCCCTAGTTTCACATAATTCCATCCGATTTAATAAAGAATTGATCAAAAGCACGGGCGAAAAACCAATTAATGCCTTTCACAAATGATTCCCCCCGATGCTTTTTAGCATATCAAATAACAGCTTTGAGATACTATCTCTTCCACGGCTCCCTTTCCTTTATCGTTTATCCCATATTCCATTCTAATCTTCATTTTGACTTTGGAGGAACAAACTTGGCAAAGCAGAGTGAGACAGGTCAATCAGATAGAATGCAACTTTTCACCCCCAAGTCGCCGAGTAAGGGATATTGGTTTTAATGAAATATTCTAAATATTGGAGATAAACTGGGGGGTTTTGTCGAAGCGAGTTACTTAATTAAGGGGGTATTATGTTCAATAACATTTTGTGTCACGTATTGTAATGTGGTGCCTTTTCTTTCAGGGCTAATATTTGGTCTCTATTCTTGCCCATTAGACCTGCAATACCAATTGCAGAGATTATTGTGAAGTATGGCTCTCTGCCATGTGCCATCCCCAGGGAGTCCTCTGAATGCCGATTCCTTGAAATAATGGAAACATGGGATAAACATACAAAGTGTGTGGTTAAAGGGGAGTCAGGTGGCTGAGTGGTTAGGGAGTCGGGCTAGTAATCTGAAGGTTACCGGTTCGATTCCCGGCTGCGCAAAATGACGTTGTGTCCTTGGGCAAGGCACTTCACCCTACTTGCCTCGGGGGGAATGTCCCTGTACTTACTGTAAGTCGCTCTGGATAAGAGCGTCTGCAAAATGACTAAATGTAAATGTAAATGTAAAGATGAAGCCAAATGAATTCTTCTGTTTCACCCCCTCGGCCTGTCTCTTTTCCCTCGGTTTCTGTCTGTCTTATTTGTTCTCTCTCTCACACACACACACACACACACACACACACACACACACACACACACACACAGACACACACAGACCCAATATTCCCCCCCCCCCCGAGGGCTCTTCATGTGTTTCTGACTGTTATCCAACATGACAGTGGTTGTGACACCTCAAGGTACAGCTGAGAGATCCAGGACCTTGACTTTATGTTTCCTGTGTGTGTGAAGGGGGGGGATAGACTTTTACTAAACACCAAACTGATTTGAAGTTACCCTTATTGAGTACAGCTGTTTCTTGTTTGTGTGGGGAAGGGGTCATTTTCATTAAACACAACACTGACCTGTAGTTAACCTTCTTCAGAGTGCAGCTGGACATGCCATGGTTAGGCATAAGTAGGTTCTAGCTGACCCTACAGACACACACACACCACGTGCAGAGATGGTCAGAGAGAGGGGACATGAGAAAGGGAAAGCGGAGATGTCCTAGACAGCCATATGCGCACATGCAAACACACACATGCAAACACACACATGCAAACACCCCCACTGGCTCTAGGGGGGAGGGGGGTATATCACGTGTAATCTGACAGGTCAACCTCTGAACAGTAATGAGAATTTAAATGTTTTGAACGTGTTTTTAACACGCTCCAAAGTCAATCTGACACCATGTCAATTAGCCATCATCTGTAGGCATCCCCAGCTGACCCGTGTGATTTAGACACACACACACACACACACACACACACACACAGCGATGCTCATTTAGTGCCCTCTCCTTGTCAGCGAGCATCAGTTCATCCCCTCATCTTTGGTGATCAGTTTTTATGAATAGCTTTTGCTGCTGGTTTTGTCATCAAATTGGGATGAGTATTGCCTGTGGTCACACATTTGCAATAATTATGTTCAAATTGCAATGAGCTGGATCATTCAGGCACCTCTGTGTGTTTGGGGGTGGGGTGGAGGGGGCGGGGCACTGTGACAGTACCCAATCCGCATTTCACCTTCCCTATAGAGCCGGCCTCAGTAAAAAGTACCAACAAAATATGAACCGGACAAGAGTCTTCTCTGCAGAAAGACAACATGGATGGGATACTACCCGGCTGTTGTCATAGTAATACCAAGCAGTTGTAGGTAAAACAGGTAGGATTGTTTGGACAAGTAGGGGAAAGGAAGGGACAGGAAAGAAAGAGACAAAAAAGCAAAGATGGAAGGGTAAATAATGTTTAATTCTAATTCGATGCGAATTTGATGCAACAATACACTGAAGTTTGTGGTCTTCCATGTGGACACATGTTCCTAACCAGCATTTCCTTGCGTTCAACTTTGCAATACAGTTGTCTGCCTCCGATCTTCTCCGCAATTGTTTGTGTCTGACAATTCACCCTAAACCAAACACTGACCCTCACCCTAACCTTAATCCAACCCTTAGCCTATAAAGCGTTACTATTTTAACATTGATATTTGCCTTCTGTAAGTGCAGAAGAAACACCAAAGAAACACAGAAAAAGATAATACATAGTTTAGGTCTGTGTGAATGGTGTGTTTTCATTGATTTGCAGTGAAGGCCAGGTGAATTGATGTCAGTGGTGTGCAATTTTCCAAGCGTTTGTGGGTGTTTGCGTGAGAGCTTTAGTACATGTGTTTGTATAGTCATGATGATTGTTTTGCAGGTTGATTGCCAGTGTCTGCAGCCCTGCGCTGCATTCCTCCCATCTCCATAATCCTGCCAACTTGTGTTTTCGAAGACCGCCAGCATATTACATAAACACCACACATCCTTGTGTGTTGCCTAGAGAAGGCTAGCACATATGGGAGGGGGGGGGGCTTTTCTCCCTCCCTCCTTTCAACCTGTCATCCCTCTCTCATTGTCTTGCCATCCCCGCTTTCTGACGTCCAGACTTCATCCCTCCGTCCGCCATGGGGGTCAGTAGCTCCTCCGTTTGTCTTTCTCTCGCTCTCTCCGCAGGATTGTGAACTTTTTGATCCTTTCTCCTCATCCCTCTTTACTCCTGTGTTCCTTTTTTTCCATCACTTTTTGAGATGTTCTTGAATGTGATGTCTTTGTAATGACACACACACACACAACCCATTTGTGTGACTTTTAGTGTGGGGGGATATCATTCAGTCCTGTTCAAAATCCTGTGTTCCCTATCCTATAACCTTAACCCCCAAACATATCCTGAACCTTATCTCCTAATCATAAAACCATCCCTACTATCCCTAACCTTTCATGTCATTTGAACCCTAACCCCCCTACAACCCCCTAGGAATTGCACCTCGGGACCAAGAAAATGTCCCTGCATGGTCAAATTGTCCTGGTTTTTAAAATGTCCTGGAGATTTTGGTTCCCCGCAATGATAGTTAAACAAGTTCATTTACACACATACGCAGTGAGGTTTATTTCAGAGGAAGAACTCGGCAGAGGTGAATCACGTCGGGTTTACCAATCCACATCTGCCCTCGCCGGCCAGCCCCAGTACACACCTGCGACAGCCCATCACGATATCCCAACGTCCCAGAGGGACAGTGACTTAGTTACAGCCGTTTCCCAACTCTGGCAGACTCCATAAAAACTGTTTAACTGGACTCTTTATTTCCATTCTTCTCTGGCTGTCTGGGTCTTTTTCTGACCATTTCTCCCTCTCTTTTGCACTTTCTTTTTGTAGCTTTTTTTTTTTTTTTTTACCCCCTCTGTCTGACTCTCATCCGGAAAGTCTGCGGGCGGTAAACTGCAGACGGTCTACTGCTGCCACCCAGTGGCCACTTCAGGGTACACACGCCTTTCCCAGCATTACTGAGAATCTGCAGAGGACATTTAAAGGGCGTGTTACGTCTCACTGCATTATTGGTTCATTTATCATATTTGGTCCTCCGCAATGCCTCCCCGCCACAAATAATCCCATCTGATTGATGTCAGCGGAGAGCAATACAATTGCAGCCTAGTCTGGTATTCAAATCTCTCCGAAACCAATGCACTGTGAGAGTACTCACATCGTTAAACGTCAGCGGCTCAGACGACACGTGCCAGAGAATAAGTAGCATGTCATGTCGTCAAGCTTTTTCTTCTCTGGCCCCGGAATATGATGTGAGTAAAAACGCAAACCTTAAAAAAAGAGTCCCCATCCATTTTAAGTCAGGCCCCACTTGTTTGCATTTACCTTTCTCTCTCATACACGGACGAGGATTTAGCCACTTTGGAACAGCCCATGCCTTCATGTGGGGTATCTATGCTTTAAAGAGCCGGCCACCCCGTTACATCTTGCAAACGCTGACATTTCCTCAGAGGAGTATAGCACTGGGAGTTGGAGGGGTGGTAAGGGAGGAGAAGGTGGTGGCCAGGATTAAAGGGCTTCTGGTGTTTTTCTAATTGCCTAACTCTGACTGTAGAATGTTCAGGAAAAATGCATTCTGGTCCTGAAAGGCGACAGATCCATGATATGCGACACACAGGAGCTCAAATACGTTTCTGATGTCCTTACACAGTACATTTGATCTTATAGAGAACAGTATGTCAGACAAGTGCTTACTTTAGTCTATAACCGCTGTTTGTGGTTATATTAGATCCTGTTTTAGCCTACTGGCCGTGAATCTGAAAAACAAAGGTGTATGAATGCGGTTAAAAAGCTGTATGAGATTCCATTCTTATTGCATGTATTTGATTCGGGACATTTCATTTGTGGGAATCCTCCACAACGCGATAATACAACTGTCCGAATGATATACAGTGGGAGCGTATAGTCAGAGAGCAACGAGAGGCTTTAAGAAGCCAACATGTACCTGTATGACATGAACACTGCGCGGCATTTCACCACGCTAGTCTCACGAGCCGCTCAGATCCGCACTGAGTCGCAATGGTTCCATTTGACCGGGCTGAAACACCCACCTGTAAGATCACCGTTCACATGCCTCATCAGCTACTGTCTCTCCGTCTGGAGAGAGGCATAGGGGCGGGGCTCGCCCGCTCTCGAGTGAGATGTTCACAGCTTTTATCCTAATGGAACTCTCCTATGTAATTTGCCTGCTAATTATGCTGAGTGGGTCTGTCTTTCTTAGATTTTTTGGGGGGGATAAATCAGCCTCTTTCTTTGTGGCTCACACGTTCATCATCAGAGTACTGATTTGCGCTCGAGACGTTTCACTGTACGTTAAGTGCGACGCGCTCTCTCCGGCGCATGCAAAGAACATCTGCAGGGAAGACATCTTTAGCTTTAAAGCCTGTTTATGAAAGAGGTGTTTATCCTGTACACTGTAGGTGGCAAGACCAGGACCCAGAACAGCTAAAATGGTGGATCTGTGTCCTCAGTGTTAATACAGCAAGATGTTTGTGGCCCAGGGTGTTAGCTTGCAGTAGCTGTAAAAACGTGAGTTTCACACAAATACACACAAAAAGGAAAAAAAACAAAAGACACAAGCGAGAACAAAAGAAGGCCGACTCACTCGTGGGAGTGGAAAACCAGAACCCAGACAAAAACGTCTTCGGTCACAAAGCAGTTTAGCAACAAGCAGCAGAAAACGTACAAAACAGTCCACAAGAAAAGCTCCACAAATCCGTGAGGCAAGAGTTTTAAAAGCCTGAGGTTGTTGGTCTCAGGTGAGTCAAATGACTGGGGGAAATGGCAGCAGTCCTCCACTGCTGCCAGGTGGAGGCATGACAAAGTGCTGTCGTCAGGGCAGCTGTGCCCTTGTTGTTTACAAACAGCAGTTCTTTATCTATCGGCCAGCACCTTGGAGACTGACAACATAATGAAAATTGATTGGCTCTTAATACACAGGAAGTCTTTTCATTACATGAGTGCTCAGTGGTAGCAGTGTCCTTAATCCAGAGAAGGCCATCTGAATACACCTCATGACACACACACACACACACACACACAAACTTACACTGCATGCCATGTATTTGACCTTTTCTTCTACGTGGGAAAATGTAATCAAATGTTAAAGCAGATTGAAGCGGTAATTGTTCTGGAAAGCCACGTGGTTGAATGAAATGATTGATTTGATTTTGCCCTTACACCTACGGACTAAAAGCCAATGCAATATCTATTTCTATTTAATCAATGGTCTAGTTCACTGGCAGGACGGAGTCAGCTCCACACCGTCACTAACATGGATGACCAAGTCTTGAGTCCAGCATGGGATTTGGAAGAGCTATGTGTTGGTAGTGCCCGCCTCAGTGGAGGAGTTTGTTTTCTGAATGAAGATGCCAGCAAACGGAATGCCTGCATGAGCATAACACCAACGTCACACACCGTGTGTGTGTCTGTGTGTGTAAGGCATCCTTGTGCGGGCAGCGGAATTGAACAGTAAATAGAAAATGTGCGTATTAAAGCTAGAACGATCAAGAAAGACCTCACATGCACATGCAAAGAGAATCCACGATTCGCTTGTGACAAAGGAAAGAAAGGAGAAGATCTGTATTTATATTCTACAATTCCTCTCTCAGAGGACCACCCCCTTGGCCCTGCCCCCCCTCCCCCACCCCCTTGGCCCTGCCCCCCCCCCCCACACACACACACCCCCTTGGCCCTGCCCCCACCCCCTGTCCGCCCCGGGTGTGAGTCTGTCAGTACACATCAGGCCAGGAATCAGACAACATGATGGTGAACCTCTCTGATCCCCTTCACACATCTCTACAGGGACTGGAGTGAAACAAGCCGGGGTCCCGAGGGGTCACCATTTCCCCTCAATGTTTTCCGTTTCTTTTTAGTAATGTCTTTGTCGTTTACCCCCAATCCCAGTATCTCTTTTCTCAAACCATCTCTTTTGTCTCATCGCTATTTTCTCTCGCTTTCGTTTTCTCCGTTTGGTTTTGGTTTCATGCCCTCTCTTCATCCCCCTTTCCTGTCACGTTTTTTCTTGACCTTCAATTTCTCCACCCTGCCGTCGCTATCTCTCTCCCTCCTTTTCCTCCTTCCCTTTTTCCTGACTCCATTGTGTCCTTGGGCGTCCCCACTCTCTCCTCTCCTCCCCACTCTCTCCTCCCCTCTCTCTCTCTCTTCTCTTCTGTTCTCTCCTCCCCTCTCTCTCCTCCCCTCTCTCTCTTCTCTTCACCTCTCCTCCCCTCTCTCTTCTCTCCTCCCCTCTCTCTCCTCTCCTCTCCTCTCCTCCCCTCTCTCTCCTCTCTTCTCCTCTCCTCTCCTCCCCTCTCTCTTATCTCCTCTCTCTCCTCTCCTCCCCTCTCTCTCTTCTCTTCTCTTCTCCTCTCCTCCGCTCTGCTGCTTGGCATACAGGGTGTAAAATTAGCCTGAGAACGCTCTCTTGGGGGGTGGAGAAGGGGGGGAGTGAAAAGCATCTAATCGTACATAATAACATATTGATCACAGTGTAATTGTAGAGTACATCAGCAGTTTCTCTGGCATTGCTGTCGGGGGGAGTGTGCACATGGTGTGTGCAAGGATCAAGGGAGTGCATGCGTGTGTGTGTGTTGTGTGTGTGTGGAGTGTGGAGTGTGGGGGAGTGTCTGTTTCTTGCAAATAGAGTTCTCACAGCTGCGAAAAGGAAATGAGTGTTTGTGTGTGTGTGTGTGTGTGTGTTTGCTGGCTGGGTGGTGTAAAGAAAGAAGAGGGAGGGTGAAGGAAGTAGACGGAGAGTGAAGTGGCAGAGAGAGAGAGAGAGAGAGAGAGACAGAGAGACAGAGAGAGACAGAGAGAGACAGAGAGAGAGAGAGAGAGAGAGAGAGAGAGAGAGAGAGAGCGAGAGAGAGAGAGAGAGAGAGAGAGAGAGAGAGAGAGAGAGACAGAGAGAGACAGAGAGAGACAGAGAGAGAGAGAGAGAGAGAGAGAGAGAGAGACAGAGAGAGACAGAGAGAGACATAGAGAGAGACAGAGAGAGACAGAGACAGAGAGACAGAGATACAGACAGAGTAGGAGGCCCAGGTTTCAGTGATGGCTCCAGGGCCAAATAGTGGGGCTGATCTACAATCATCCCTAGTATTTCTCGGTAAAAAGGTTTTGGTGTGTTCCGCTGGGTGGCGTACACGTGTGAGAGTGGTTTTCCCGAGGGAGTCTTGCTTTTCCAACAGTTGACAGATGTGTTGTCACGGGGGAGTCCGTTTCAACCTCACCTGCTGGTAACAATGATGGAAAAGCAGCAAGGGGTGACAGTGTGTGTGTGTGTGTGCGTGTGTGTGTGTGTGTGTGTGTGTGTGTGCGCGTTCCTGTGTGTGCTGTCACTCTCGCTTTCTTCATGTAAATACGTTTTGAACCATAGGCCGACGTGTCACAGCGGGGATCACGTGGAACGCATTCATCCCGAGAAGTGTTCTCTCCTTTCCACATGACGAGGCTTATCCCTCAGTCTCCTGCTGCCTGCTGCCTCCCTCATCACACGTACCTCAATCCCCCTCCCCGGGTTTTAAACAAGCCTCATTATCAGCGCATGCATGTCAATGATCATGCACAGCGTACGTCACACGGCCCCAGTCCTGTCACCCTATTCGATGCCACGTGGGGCCAAACGAATGCCCTCTTCAGCCTCTCTGCTTCTCGTCTGCCCACCTGCATTCCCACGCACAGAGGCCGTCGCCCTTTCGAAGTTAGCGAAGCCGCGGTGACCCCTAACGCTCACGCCCTTCTGTCTCCTCTCCTTCCCCCACCCCACCCCCGCAGAGGCCTCCATCCTCTCCTACGACGGCAGCATGTACATGAAGGTGGTGATGCCCACCGTCATGCACACGGAGGCCGAGGACGTGTCCCTGCGCTTCAGGTCCCAGCGGGCCTACGGCCTCCTGGTCGCCACCACGTCCCGCGACTCGGCCGACACGCTGCGGCTGGAGCTGGACGGCGGCCGCGTCAAGCTCACGGTGAACCTAGGTATCGTATGCCAACCTCCCTCCCTCCCCCTCCTCAACTCCCCACCAGTCTTGCCCATGTGGCACATTCCTCCTGCCCCCCCCCCCCTCCATCTCTTTGTCCTCTCCATTCCTCTCTCCTCCCTCCATTCTCCTCATGGTGATTCCCCATCTATCTTTTTAAGCTCACGTTTAGTTTGTAGAGTTACGTATAATGGATACGGTATACCTTATTTTCGACATAATATTATGGCTTCTTACATACTGTTGCATGGATGTTACTATGATTATGTTTATGTTCTATAAGATACATCTTGGATTGTTGAGTGAATAAAATATTGATAGTGGATAGCATTTATGGCATTAAGTCTGTTCCATGTATCAAATTGACTGTCTTTGGTTAATATGCTGTTTCATTGGTAAACACAGGCCATCTTTTGAACAGACACCATAGTCATTGTCATAGTCCTGTACAACTGCTTTTGAGACAGTCACAGCACAAATATAATTACATGTTATACATACATATATTCATATAAGGCTACTTAATTCCAACAGCATTTATGTTTTCAGTGAATTGTTTAGGAACGTTTAGATAATATTATAAAAACAGTGCTGTGACTTTCTACGAGGTGACTTGTCAGTTAGTCCACTGATCTTTATCCATCTTTAACAGGATTATGGAAAAAAAAGAACCTTACCATTTTCCCACTAACACCACGTTCCTGTCTTTAATACATATCGAGTTGTAAATCACCCATTTATACATTTATTTTGTTGTAAGCAGGTCTCTTTTTTGACAGTGTTCTTGGGAGTCAGTCGATGTCTATATATACACAGTGCCCATAGCAGTCAGCAATCAACTCCATTTCCCATCATGCTTTGTCAAAAGATGGTATTCACCCCTTCAAAGGCCTCCAGCCTGCGGCCCGTCAGGCGGACAGCCCGAGAACAGAGCCCAGCCACACCTGCAGCTGGCTGCACCCCAGCACACCTTCTCTCTCTCTCACTAACACCTGTGTGTTACTAAGAGGAAAGAAGCCAAACATCTCAGCACATATCATTTAGATCAAACCATAACATGAAAAGATATAGCTGTACCTGTTTTAGTTGGTTTGACAGAGTTTTTAGTTCGATAGAGTTGAAGAAGTTCCACATAATTGTAGTCATTTAACACATTGCAACAAAACACTATTAGCAACTTAAGGTTCAATTGGCTTGGGTCGAGATATCAGTGAAACGGGATTATTTCTGTTCAATATCTTCCAACTTTAGGTAGTTTAAGGTTTGTTGGATAGTCAACAAAGGTAATGCAATATAAAGGGCTTACTCCATGCCTAAGACCGTCTCTGTGACAGAGTCACTACATATACATTGACAGTGACGTGTTTCACTAGGCCCTAGTGACTAAAGACAGTTTGAAATGACTCTAGGGGGTTCTGTGCCTCTGCAAGGTGCTGGTGCTGATTGGATCGTGGCTGTTCGCTCCCACTTTTCTGTTGCGGTTGACGACACATGAAAACACCAGCCACATAGTGACCAACCCAGACTGTCCCTCTTGGGCACCCATACCAAATATGCCCCTTCTCGGGACCGTTAGTGTGCATAATACAGTAGTAAGATCATAACAAAATTCAAGACGTTGGATTGAATAGGCCAAATTATAGTCTTGGTGCAAACTATGGCTGAGTTGGAAATGAAAAGATATGGACAAACACTTTTGCACTAAATTGCACTGGACTTCAAATATCCATGGTTCCATGAGTAAGAGCCTCTATCACCACCTTCTTGCTAAATATCAGACATATGAATTGAATTGCCTGTTTAGTCAACAAGTTGGTGTGAAGGCTTTGGAGCAGGATACTTTGAGTTATATTGTAGAATAAAAATATATGTAAGCCAAGACTGGGTTGAAGAAGCTATGTGGTTGGTACAATACAAGCGGCCATTTTACAGATACACAATTAAAACCACTACTTCTACACTTATAGTCGATGTTTAACGAACAATAAATATATATAATTGCTGAAAAATAGCTGTGTTTAATTAAACAGTAGTACTCATATCTACTTTATCATTGCAGTTCCCCGTAAGACTAAGTGCATTGATGTTGTTTGACTGAATTAATAGCTAATTTGGTAATCACAAATGTACTACTGTCAGTTACCATAAGGACACTGATATCAAAGCTAACACTTGGCCATTTTAGCTTACAAATACCTTTTAAAACAAAATGGCCGCCGCTCTGCATGTGGACGTCCCCGGAAGGGTGGATTTATTGTTATTGGATGTCTGCAGCTAACCTTGAAGGATGCAATTTCATCTGTCATTTATTCTTCCCCATCTAGACTGTATCAGGATAAACTGTAACTCCAGTAAGTTAACACTCAAGTTTCATTTTGCTCTTTGACTGTATTCTACTGTTTGAGAGGAATGTGCTTCTTTAAAAGTGTGATCTCCTGGCCCTTCTCTTATCCCTTGGGTGTGGAGGATGAGTGTGCCTTTTCAACTGGTCTGACCCACCAGTAGGTCAAAAGAGACTGCTAAACTGGGACAGAGCGATTGGTGATTTATTAATCTTTATAGCTTTCATAGTTTAATCGATAGCACATGTGCTATGAGTTTCTCAATATAATAATCATTGTTAGCTGTTAGAGGACCATTCAATGTTTTCACGAGTGTTTTCACAGGGGAGATTAAGCCAGAGTCAAAAATGCATCGTAAATCTGATCCAATTTAGACTTTAAAGATTAGCAAATCACCACTCGGTATCATTGTTTGAATCCAGATGATAGATTATTTAATGCAAACTGAGTTTCATCATAAATAGATTTTCTTTTAAATCTTTTAAATTCTGTATTTATTTAAAAAAACTTTGATCACGTTACTTTTATGATTTACTGGTAAGATGAAATATATTTATGTTAAGCATTTGAAACACTTCCACATTCATAAAACCACAAGTTATATGTATCGATACAATTTTTTAATTAAAAATACTAGATAAACCTAGTTTACATAATACTTTTTATACAAATTATTTGATGAACTCTGTTTGATAAGCTCTGTTTGCATATACTGTAGGTCTGTCTATAATGACAACATTAGTGTAGTACCACAACATATCCAAGCACAAGAAGGGCCCATTATATCTTTTATTATGGTTGGGAGGTTTTCAGTACAAATGGGATCAACACAAACTGCTTTTACTCATGAATAGGTTGTGGAATCCTTCAACTTTGTCAGACTTATCGTAATTTACACTTTTTTTTAATTATTCACTTGTGTTGTTCTCATTATTGTTTCTGTGTGGCCTTAAACTTAAAGCTAATTCTTGAGGAGGTAAGTAACCAATAACAAACAAACATTATTTTACCACAGCCTTCCTGTCAATGACAAGACGAAAACATGAGCTATCCTCACTGCTCATTGATTCATCAGGGCATAAACACTTGTCTCTGTATTCTTCATCTAGGAAATAAGCCACTAGACTCTGAAGTGCATTTTGAGTGCCAACCCCAGTCCCAGTGACATTGAAGGGCACTTGAGAACAGGAATGAAGGAACTTGAAATCAGTTATGCGAGGCAACATTCCTCTGCATGTGAAGACTGCACTAGTTTAGTATGGACATGGCAATGATGACCAGCACTGACATAACCTAATGATACACTTCAGGGGCTTTCTTTCAAACATAACTGTCTACAAACAAAAGCAACTAAAAGTATTGTGATTTTAGTAAGTCAACAAATTACAATCACGTCTACTAATGTGGGCATGAATGTAGAACTACAATGGCATATGAAGTGCACAATAAGATATATAACAGTTAGTTATACTTTTATGACCTGCCCATCTGTGGTCAAGACTAAAACTTGCAGCTGGCCCAAATAATAGAACTCGACACCTTTAACTGACAGCACAAGCAAACAAGAAGCTCTTCCAATCCATGCAGCAGTTCCCCTCAGGCATCTGGGGTCATCTGTGTGTGTGTGAATGTCATAGCCTGTTTGCTTCGACCATTTCAATTCAGCACCACAGCGATGACAGGGTGAGAACAGGGAGAGGTGTCTCAGCAAATAGTTTGCCCCGTGGTTATGGAGGACAGACAGGTTGTGTCAGTTCTCGGGGATGAAAGGGATTTACTGAAGCCAACGGGGGAATCCAGTTGATCCGACATGAAAAACAGGCGATCAGTGCTGTGGATCTTTTCGGGCTTTAAACACAGTAACCTTGTACTTGAGGATGGCATGTAATACTTAGAACACTGGTAATCCTAGCATTATCCTAGAATTGGAGTTGATTATAAAACTATATAAAATGAGCTGAAGGATTCACACTTTCTTTATTCACTGTTTGAAACATGAAAACACTGTTTACTGTGCTTTGTTCTATCTCACATATTCCTTTTGTGTTTGTTATTCCAGGGTAAGGTATTTGTTTTAAATCCTACATTTATGCTACAATAATGATAAGCATTATCATTATATAGATTATATAGTAGTCTGTATCATCTTTTGATAATAAGTGTTCAATTTGAAAGAAGGTATTTCTTGACCCTTCCATGAGTAAAAGCTGTGGAATTGTTGCATCACCAGAAATGTTTTCTGCTGAATCTATATTTCAAATCAGCAGTGCAGTCAATATGAGTGGTCAAGTTTTCAAAATGATATATTTTCTGGAAAATGTGGATATGTAGAATAATTGTATGTAAAAAAGAATATATATTTAAAGAACCAACTCTTTGTTTTCCAATTAAACTACTACATTTAGTAAACAATATAATTTGGACACCAAGAACATGACAAATGGAGGATTCTAGTAAAGAATGTGCCAGAATATATTTGGGAAAATTTCTCTCGTGAAATTACAGAGTGCTGCCATTTTGTCCAACATCATGGTTGCTTCTGGCATCATGCTTCTGGGGAAAAAAGCCACCAGGCACTTTTTATGGAAAACAAAGATTTGGTTTGAGATGCAGAATGACTTTAACTTTGTGACTAACCATCATTCTCAGGCAAGGGACCAGAGACCCTGTATGCTGGGCAAAAGCTCAATGATAATGAGTGGCATACAGTACGCGTGGTCCGCCGTGGCAAAAACTACAGGCTCATGGTTGACGATGATGTTGCAGAAGGTACTATAACACATCCCATTGGTTCACAGTCTGAGCAAAAGCAATCTTAAACCTTTTTAAATACAAGTATTTTCCAGTGATACAGGTGAATTGTCCCTTGATCAATAGATGAAACATTATTTCGAATTTTCATCTGTAGAATTACTTTTAAATTGGGACAGAATACGACTCGTGAAGTGAGTTAATTCCTCCGAAATGTGACCACCTCAAATTCAGTCCGTTTGTGTTAGTATCAGACAGTGTTCTCTTCTCTCTTGTTTCTGTGTCACCCATCCACTTCACCACACTCCTGTTCCAGGCCAGATGGCGGGCGACCACACCCGTCTGGAGTTTCACAACATTGAGACGGGCATCATGACGGAGCGACGTTTCGTCTCTGTTATCCCTTCCAGCTTCATCGGACACCTGCAAAGCCTGAGGTTCTCATCCCTAAACTCTACAACTAGCAACGTCCACTAGATTACTGGGGGGCATTGGTATAGGTTGGAGGTTGGAACCCCCACCACCCTGAATGCTTAATTTATTACACTATTCTCGACCTAACCTTCCTTAGCTAACACCGTCCAGATAACACAGTCAACCTTTTCTTAACTAACTGTTCCCTAACTTCCATTGCTAGCTAACTCTGTTGGTTAACTAACTTTCTTAGCTAACTGTTCTCTAACTACCATTGCTAAGTAATGTTGGCCAACTAGTTTTCTTAGCTAATTTCTTCTTTAGCAAAATTAATCTCAGATAGTACTTTTTTTTTTACAAACCAACTCTTATCTCCAAAACCCCAAACTAACTCCTATCACCAAAACCCTTATTCTTGACAAGCTAAGGTCTTAAAGCTAACATCATGGATGTAGATAACATGTATTATTCACAAAGAAGTCCAGGATCTTATGTGTTTTTAAAATGTCTTCCCCCCCCAAAACAAATACAAGATGCCACTGACTACCATCAAGTCCCTAACCATATTCCCTTTTGCCTCTATTCTCTCTATCCACCCCCACTCTTCTTGCACTAGATTCAACGGTATGCTCTACATAGACCTGTGCAAGAACGGTGACATTGACTTCTGTGAGCTCAATGCTCGCTTTGGCATGCGTTCAATCATTGCTGACCCCGTGACCTTCAAGAGCAAGAGCAGCTACCTTAGCCTGGCGACGCTGCAGGCCTACACATCCATGCACCTGTTCTTCCAGTTCAAGACCACCTCACCCGACGGCTTCATCCTCTTCAACAGCGGAGACGGGAATGACTTCATCGCCGTCGAGCTGGTCAAAGGGTAAGTGTGTTGAAGCAGGTGTGATAGATGATTGAGTGTACTCCCACTGATGTAAGCATACTATCGGACAAATGGGATTGGTTAAAAGGGACAACCCTAAAAATACTCCAATCAGATCATTGGATGTACTTATGAGTAACCATTATTATTACTATTATTTACGTAGCCAGTGACCTTTGACCCCCTTTAGGTACATCCACTATGTGTTTGACCTGGGAAATGGCCAAAACCTCATTAAGGGCAACAGTGACAGGCCTCTCCATGACAACCAGTGGCACAATGTGGTCATCACCCGGGACAACAGCAACTTACACACGCTGAAGGTGGATGCCAAGGCAGTCAGCCAGGTGGTGAATGGAGCCAAGAACCTTGACCTGAAAGGTAATGCACAAAACACACGCTGCTGGCAACCCACGCCTTTAGTCTTGACTATGGTGGGCTTCAGCCTTGGTATGGTTTTGACAACCTTACGCCACGGCACAACATGTTCGCCCTGATCAGCCTCACTAACCAGTGTGGTTCTGGTGGCCACACAGCTGTTTAGTCCCAATCCTGTCAGTTCTCGTCTCCATGTGCGTGTGGAAACGCTTTGACTTTCACTATTAAACATCGCCGTGAGTTCTACTGATGATTGTTTTCGATTCAACTTCACTAAGCGTTCAAGTGATCTCCTATCACCTCCTATACAAAAAGCTTCTTTTTTTTTTTTGCCCTGGCAGTGTATGTGTTTTTGTTTCATTGAACCTTCTATCTGAACCAGGAAGCCAATAATTACAATATGCCATGAGGGATATTGAAATGAGTGAGGGGAATGTTGGAAGCTTTCTCATCTGGCAATGTTGCATGCAGGATGCACCACTTCTGCAATCGACTTGTCCTCAGTGTCTCCTGTCGGACACGTTCCACCACCTGAACGAGCAGTGAACACTTCTGTAATCCATGTTCTGTTTCAAATAATTTCCCATGAAACAGACCCCCTGCTCTCTGAAGCATTCTCAATAAGAAATACAATTCTAGAATCCCTGGTGCAGGATTTAGTCAGCATGTTTTATGGTCCCGAATTTTCGGGGTTGTTTTGTGTTCATCCTGGTCACCTGCTTCTCTGTTGTCTTCCGTCCAGGTGACCTGTTCATTGCTGGGCTGGGCCCCAACATGTATGGCAGCCTGCCCAAGCTGGTGGCCTCCAGGGATGGCTTCCAGGGCTGCTTGGCATCGGTAGACCTTAACGGGCGCTTACCGGACCTCCTCAACGATGCACTGTTCCGCAGCGGGCAGATAGAGCGCGGATGCGAAGGTACACCCTCCCTCAAAACCATGTCCGACTCCGACTTGAGCTCAAACGATTATGACCCCAGCTACAACCCTAACTACAACTCAAACTCCAATTCCAATTCCAACTCGAGTTCAGGAAGTCCATTTTTCCTGCTCAACGCCAACAGTAGCTCCATCTCCCTACGCCCGTATGCCCCCCCCTCCATCCTACTAACCCTGCTGGTCACCTCACTCACCCAAACGACCCACTGATTGGGTCCAAACTAGACTGGGACCAACTAAAGTCCTGTACATCGGCCTCCCACCCCTTTCCAGTTCTTATCGGCCACATTGGTCGCGCATTGATCGTGTCCACATGACCTCGGGGCTCAAAGCCGTCCAGTAACGTGTAGTGCAAACATACTACAGCCAGGTGCCCCATTGTTTTCATGAAATCTCATCATTTATTTGCGCATTTTATTTGTGTTTTGTCCGTAGAAGCTTGTCAGTGGTTACTAAAACATGACAACATATTTTACGAGTTTGGACAGGTAGTGGTGGTGTTTTAGTATGTGCAGTAAAGAGATCATGTTGTTGTCAGTTTTGTTTTTAATTTGAGTGTTATAGCTAATTGAATTGTTGATGCAGATAGATCTTTGTTTTGCAATCCCATCTTCAAAATGCAGACGTGAAAGACATATATTTAATTCAGGATATATGTTGTGCACAATATTGATATAAGCAGTGACAGGACAATGCCAGAGCGTTTTTACTCTGAGAAAACAGTTCTCATTCACTGCTTGAATGTAAAATGAATTCTGCTTTTCTTTATAACAATGCAAAGAAAATGCATCTAGATAAGAAATCTTTTTAGGAGCATGGAAGGAACCAGTCAGCAAATATTTAGCCGTGTGCACAAAACTATAATGCCAAAGGTTTCAGTTTGTTTTGTGTCGATTTCAAATATTCCATGATGATTAGGCTAAAGTGGCCTTTGGAAATGTTGTTTTTGCACTAGCATCAGATTTCACAATGAACAAGATGTCTTTGTTACTTAAACTTTTAACCCAAAGTCTCAATTACACATTCCTCATTTGTAGCAAATGAGTAACAATCAAGCTTACATCACCCGTACTTGTTTGCATGTAAATGTAGACATTTATTTTCTCTACATTTCCATAGCATGTTGCTCTTGAGTGAAAGATTCATATTTTGTTCAGTTTAAATGTCTGTTGTGTATTTGCACCCTTTGTTTTTCTTTGTCTTTTTTTTGTGTATGCTGTTCAGACTAGAGATCCACAAAGTGAATCAATTTGGTGCTCAACACATTTTGATGACTATAAACACAGTATCTATTAAATAATTTTAAATCAGAGCCCCATGGTTCTTTATTTTCTCCTAATTAGGATTGTTACTTGGGGAGACAACTATCTCCTTCATAGAATGTACTATATGTGCTGTGAAACAAATCCGTGGATTTATTTTATTTTTTTCAAAATAAAATCTCATAAATCATTGTCCGGTTGTCTGTTGTATCACATTTGTCATTTATTTTGTTTATAAGTGGACATGTGTGGTCATTGTGCCTGCCTATGCAGTATCACAATTCTAACCCTCACCCATCCATCTTCAAATGAACTTGCAGGTCACAGTCATGATTCATGCTTTCAACACAAGGAATGCACCTACATGTATTTCTGTATTTGGGTGGAAATGATGAACTGATCCTTTTAGCACAAACCAAAGATTTAAGATCTATCACAAACAACAGTTAAAGGTTGAAAGATCCTGGTGGGAAGACATGCAGTAAATCTAGGCAAACGCTAGGTGGAGATAGTGGCACATTGTTCAGGTTGACGGCCACCCAAGTGGAAAGCAGGGTTGCAATTTCAAGACCGCCTGATTGGAATTGAAAATGGTTGCTCGTCAGTAGCTGTGTATGACATAAAGGCTTTTTTTCCTCTCATACTATCTCAAAAACAGCCATACTAACATCACGTTCCCTGTCCTCATGAACACATTATGGATTCAAAGGAAGGTACCAACTTGATGGTAACATGTTGTGATTCTGGTAATGATTTGATAGAATGAAATATCTCCAGTTGCGAAATGCTTCTCTATTTTATGTTCTGCTATGACAATGTATTTCATCTATATATTTTCATTGTGCTTTCAATGTACATTTATAGCCAGTACTCAGAAGAACTGTTAATATTAGCAGGCTCATTCAAAGTTCTCTCCATTTTCTACCAATTTGCTGCTGTTAAACAAGTTTTCTGAAGTAACATCTGAAGTTTCTGAAGTTGTTTTCAGGGAACAATTACATTTCCAACTTCAGCCATATATTATTTGTTCTGCTTTATCTTCACCTGACCCATCTCACTCTCTTTTTAATTTGGTTGGTCGCCTTTGATAAAGTGTCTTGGATCCCTGAACCTTGACCCCTTGACTCCCTCGTTAGAGAGGCAGAGGGCATATCGACGTTAGTAAAGCGCTTTGCTTTATTAACCAGACGCCATTGGTCACCTACTAACCATACTTACCGTTTTTCGCTTTTCTGTTTTTTTGGCTAACAAAGTTGGTTTCACCAAAGCAGACCTACAAGGTAGAAGGTTCAAATTCCATTCTGAGCTTGGGCGAAAGTTGCTATGTGTAATGTCATGTGTCCACTCTTTTCTCTCTCTGCAAAAAAAAGAAATTATCCCAGGCACAAAGCGCAATTCTCACTTTAACAGGCTATCAAAAGCTTCTATGTGGCTGTGCACTTGGTATAAAATGATTCACTTCTCAGTAATCCATGCATGCTAACATAACAGTGATGAGAAAACCTCAATGAGACGCAAGCAAACTAATGTACATTATCGCGATGGACAACGTTTGCACGAATAGAACTACTGACAATAGACCCTATGTATTTATGACTGTATGTTTTGTTTTTCTGTTTCAGTATGTGTGGTTGCTTTATTCTCATGTTGTTCACTGATATCAGTGTTGAGTCCAGCCTGGGCTTCTGTTCCAGGGCTAAAGGACTCAATCAGATCAGCCACAACCCTTTCCTCCAATGGTTTTATTGAACAGTGTGGCAGCCTTCCGATTAGTTGGTGTAATTTAATTGATTAAAGGAACGGTTGCATACTTTTAACTTGAGATTCCTACACTGTGTCAAGGATAGTTGAATTAGGAATTAAATAAATGTAGAAATGTTTTTGATAGTCTTTCAGATAGTCTTTCAGTGTTAATGTTGGTTTTCTTGTTCATTAGTAAGGTTATTGTAATGGTTGGTTACTAAATTGTACTGCAGGCTAAAATAGAATTAAAGATAGAACCCAATAATGTGCACGAATTTGTAATATGTTTTTCTTGTTAGACATTGTTTAGACATGATTAGCAATAGCATTAGCATTAGCATTAGCAATAATGAAAGCAATAGCCTTTAATTGATTGTAGTTCTATTGGTATTCATATTTTATAAATATGCTTTAGATTGTCCTTACTATAAACACATCGTCTTGGAAGCCACTAAATATAAACTAGAATAATACAATTGACTTTAATAACTAAACAAAGAACCTCCAGTGAACAAAAATGAAGTGAATCATTTTATCTCATATAAGTCAAAGTTCCATTGCACTTTGCATTACACAGTAAATGCACTTTTAGCCTACTATGATTTTTTGTTGTAGTACCTCTTCTTTTCATAATGGTCTTGCTCAAGAAAACTGCAATTAAACACAGTTTATTTGCAGTTATCTTTCTTTCACATGGTTCTTTGCTTTAGTGGGAATGCTATCCCGATTCCCACTGAATTGGTTTTGCACTGCTCAGTAAAAGCTGCTTCCCCCTTTTTAAATGCGTGCAAAAACATGGGATGAGTCGGTGTAAGGTGGTGAGACTCAAGATTTCGCCAGGGCTGCGTCCCAATACCTTGAAAAGGCATTCTTTCCCTAACTCCCTCCTGTTGATAACCATAAGAGGAGGAAGCACTGCAATATCTCCATATTGTTTTGCTTCCCGTAGCCCACATTGTGGTCCACAAGGAAAGAATGCAAGTTTAAACTGTTGAGACCCATTTCTGGTGCAGAACATTTATAACAAACGTGCATACTAGCTATGTGCTGGGATTTGCTATATAATGTTTTGTATTATAAACCCCGCCCCCCCCCCCTGCCCCCCCCCTGCCCCACCCTCCCACAACCCCATGAGTATCTACTGTGGAAGTTCTCTACCCTGTGTCTTTGTATATTTGACTGGTGTTAACAATTAGGAGTTGGGAGAGAAATTTGGGTGACTAAAACTTTGCATTGTCATGGTGCGTGACACAGGCACATGAACAGGTATATTGTGACTAGAATGTATTGAAAATATTTGTTTTTAAATACACTTCATGTAAGTGCACACTACCCTCTGAAAATGTATGACAATCTTGCTAAAGTGCAAACATTTACACTGTTGAAAAACATGCAAATACTGCCCTCACATTTGACATACATATGTAGGTTTGAATATTATTTCCCGATTTAATCATACATATATATATATAGCACCACAAGGTGTAATGAAATCTCCCTGGCCCATCTCATCAGGACCAACTTAGTGTCCAATGAGGGCAAATCAAAGACATGTCTAACATCACTTTAAAGTGGATAGACCCTGGTCCTCCTTCCAATAGGCCTGTTCAAGCACGAACCATGCAGTTTCTCTCCAGCCACTCCACTTAACAGAATGCCCAGCCCGCACACACCCACCCCGTGCCCTTCCTCCCCCAAACCCACCCCCTAACTCACGTCCACTCCTGTCTGAATCTACCAGGTTTCTCATCACCAGCCATGTTGAAAAAATGTGTCCAGTTCTTTTGTCAATGTCTGTGCACACAGTCTTACTAAAACCTACTTGGGGAGGAGGGGGGGGGGGGGGGGGTAAAAGGAATGCCTTGTGATTTGATTTGTTTCAGTTTGGTGTACCTCTCCAATCACCCGAAGGGGGAGCGATTTAACTGTTATTTGACTGACCGATAGATAGAACTATTTTCTGTCACTAACCTACCTGCATGGCACACTGACGTGCACTGACACCTCTGCATGGCAAACCTGTTGGCAACACATGCACGTGCACCCCCACCCGTGCCCGTAGCCTGGGTGTCACAAAGCTCTCGCTCTGCCACCTCAGGTCCTAGCACCACCTGCCAAGAGGACTCCTGTGCCAACATGGGCATCTGCATCCAGCAGTGGGAGAACTACACGTGCGACTGCTCCATGACGTCCTACACCGGCACCCAGTGCAACGACCGTGAGTACCGTTGAACTTAAGTGGCTGTTACTTGTGGCACCGGACACGCACACGCCAGAATACTGGGCGAACGCGACAGCGTACTGTACTGGGGCACGTTCCACATGCTTACTCCCAAATACACTGTGATTCAGGAATTCCCTTTGCACACACTTGCATCCAAACACATGCAAGGACATAACATAATAGTATGATTGTATAATGTTTGTCAACATATATCCCCCACTACACACACACACACATACCCCACCAACACTCTCACTCGACCTCAGATCACGTTCTAGTTCAACACATATCATCCTTTTCTGTCCCAAGAAGTTGGGGGAACACATATTTGCTGAGGCTCTTGTGGCTGTCAGGACACATTTTGACACGCTTGGAAAGAATCCACATTTGATTTGATCTGAGAATGGTCTCAGAAAAAGAAACACACACTCGGGTGATGTTCTGTGTTTTGGAACGAAGTTGAAGACATACCCAGGTAATGGCTGTTTCTTTCCTTTACGTGACCCGTCGACCACTACCAGTGTTCTGTATATGAGTCCCATGCCGTCCAAGGTACAACATGGTGTTGTATGATGTACACTATAGCACGGCTCACACAAAAGGACCACACAAAGCAGTACACCAGTGAGATCAGCAGGTGCACTATAGAACCAGAGGGACTTACAGCAGCTCTACCCGAATCAAGCAGGGAGATCTGTCAATTCCCATAGTTCCTCACCCCAAAAAGTCAAGCTACTCCTTATCCAACTCTCTGCCTTTAATTCATATTTCATTGACCTTGGTCAATTGAAGGATTTATCTGTTAAATAAGTCTTGAGCACACTTGAGGAAGGGGGAAATTGAATTGTAGAATTGTGCAAAATACCGAGCTCGAGACAAACTGAATGCTTAGAGAGCGGCTCGACAAGGATGTTTGTGCTTGCCTCATACTACGTGTTGCATGGTACACAATGTAGGCCAGTAGCAGAATTATAAATACATTTTGTGAGACATTGTAAGAATGGACCCAGACAAAGAAAGGCACACTGTACACACACACCATTATTCAAGCTGACCTTCCCCGAGGGACACACAAAATGTCTAGCGTTTGTTGTCGCACACACACCACCCTTCCCTAATGGTACTGACAAAGAGACCGACTGTCATGATTTGCGTAAGCAGGGCAGCTGAATAAATAAACGGTGTTAGTGCAGATGTGAATTGACTTCATTGAATAATGCTAGGAGAGTAATGTGTGTGTTATTCCTGCAAGTCTGCGGAAATATCTGTCTGCCCACTCCTCCTTCGTTGACGGATAGGGGAAATTACTCTGAGATAAGAGGCAGTGTTGGTGGCAGGACTTTGCTGGGACATCATCTCAGTGTTATTTGGACGCTGATCCCTGTGTGAAGGGGTCATTGACTGGATGCTCTGAAATGTCATTACGTGGAAGCTTTCAGCAATGGCAGGAGTGAAGGTGTTTGAGTGACCGCCGTTGACCTCCAAATGCATTTGTGAAAGATTTGATGAAATGATGAAGAGAGGGTGAGGGATGGGATGATTAGTGGATGTTTTGGAATCTTTTGAGATGGGTGTGTGGTGTGTGTGTGTGTATGGTCTGTGTGTGGTGTGTGTTTGTTTAGCCAGGCTGATTCAGTGATTCAAATGCATCTGACAGTGACTAATGGAGGCCTAGTGAGGCAATTAACTGTTCTTTCTTTTATAATTACGACTCAAAATGGCTGTGGTGATTTTCATAAGTGCCTTGATCTTAGTTGCATCTATATTATTCTCCACTAGGTGGAAGTAAAGTACTGTCAGGTCGCAGGTCGATGCAGTGTTTTAGTTGAGAGAGTCAAATGTCAACAGTGTCTCTCTTTGTCTGTCTCTCTCTAATTTCTTTGGACACAAAATTATTTGTTTCAGCCCCGAAAACATCGTATTTCAATCGGCTCACATACTGGTGTATGCCTTATTTATACAGATGAGGATAAGCTCAACAAACGATGGCATTTCAAGGACAGACTTCATCTCTTATTCAGTACCCCTCATGGAACGCAAAAACATAGACTATCAGTTTGCTGACAGCTAAAGACCCCTCCCGCCCTCCTTCTCCCCCACACACGCACACACATACACACACACTACGACTACTACTACTACTACCAAGGCCAAAGAATCCAGGGCATTTTTTTTTTATTGTTATTCATCATTTGTACATAATTTGATTAGGAGTGGGAAAACTACTTTTATATGAGAAAATATTTAAAATGTTTTCTCGTGATTGACTTAGTGTCTTGTCCCTTAGAACACTTTTTAGATAACACACATTCTTTACACATGTAAACTTTGACTGAGCAAACCATTCCCCCTAGGCTAAGTCAAAAATGGATCTCCGAAGCTCACTGCAAGGGGAGTGGAAATCATAGTGAAAATGAGGTCTCCAGAGTTGAACATTCCATTTTTCAGTCCTCCAGGTTTGGCTGTGGTGCTTAATCCGACTATTGTATCTGTGATAATCTGTGGGATGGCAGGATTTAGAGCTACCGACGGCTTATTGAACCCTGTTGGCACCCTGAGAGGAAACGGTAGGATTGGTTCGCAACATTCCCACACACACGAGGATGCAAACACACACACACACACACACACACAGGTGGGCTACACAGTGGACATGTGTGCGTGTCAGTGTGGATGCACACATAGACACACTGACTGATGACTTTAAGTTCCCCCATCCACACCAATTTTACATTTACATTTGAATAACTTAGCAGACACTTGTATCCTAGGAGATGCACGTAGAAAGTGCAGCAGAAGACCGATGATTTGAAGTGCAGTAGTTCTGCAGTATTTCAGTGGTCAAAGTCAAGGATCGTTTGTGTTTCGTGTCCACGTCGCAAAACAACCATATCTCAGCTACCAGGCACGATGAACAAGAAATAATGTCACAGAGCAACAATTCCAACTCATTTATTTTAATCCATAATATGACACCACACTGACTCAAAGGAAATCCTGAAACACACCCATGCATCGCTAGACACACAGACGCACACAAACACCATGATGGTTACTCACGCATCATATTTTTCGTACTCACCTTCGCACTCGTTCCCCGTCTTTGTTGGAATCACACAATAACAGACGACTTATTTCAAGGACTTCTCTCTCTCTCTCTCTCTCTCTCTCTCTCTCTCTCTCTCTCTCTCCCTCTCTCTCTCTCTCTCTCTCTCTCTCTCTCCCTCTCTCTCTCTCTCTCTCTCTCTCTCTCCCTCTCCCTCTCTCTCTCTCTCTCTCTCCCTCTCCCTCTCTCTCTCTCTCTCTCTCTCTCTCTCTCTCTCTCTCTCCCTCTCTCTCCCTCTCTCTCTCTCTCTCCCTCTCTCTCCCTCTCTCTCTCTCTCTCTCTCTCTCTCTCTCTCTCTCTCTCTCTCTCTCTCTTGGGTGTTATTGTGAGTTGTGTAGCCACCACCTCTGGCCCTGATGGCATCTCATTACTCAGGGCTCATAATTGAATTAGCTCTTTGCCTTCATTTACCCCTACAAAGGTCACACACGCTTTGTTCATAGACGAGATGCACCCACCTATCACACACATGCGTGTGCATGCGTACACACGCACTCAAGAACGCATACACACAAACACACGACCACACACATACATCCTTCAGCTATTTTATAGCATCTGTCGTTAATGTTAACTTAGTTCATCTGTTTTGCTGTGATGAGACGTCACTGCACAAGCCTAGCCCGGTGGACCATCACGTTCAATTCAACGCATCTTGTCGACGCACTGTGAGTGAAATACAGTAATATAGTCCTCTCTTTCTCTGTCTTTCTCTCCTTCTCTTCCTCCTCTTCTTCTCTCTCTCTTGTGGAAGAAATTGGGATTTCGCACACAGGAAATCCCAATTTCTTAAACACTCCCTCCTCCCTCCCTCTCTCTCCCTCTCTCTCTCTCTCTCTCTCTCTCTCTCTCTTCTCTCGGCCCATGTCCAAGGACACACTGACTGGGTGGCTTTGAATGTTTCCCTAGCTTTCTCCGACGCACAAGGAGGATCGCATGTTCACACTCTAAACATCTCTAAACTCTCTATCAGTACGAGCTCCATGGTGAAGCACGATGGAATTTGAGTCTGCAGTGTGTACTCTATCCCACCACAACCTCGATGCTATGAGACTTTTGATTGGTGGTACTGTTTGTTGGGAATCTCCTCCTCCTCCCACTCTCTTTCTTTCTTTCTTTCTGTATATATCAACTGAATATATCTGTATATATCTTATATCTAACACGCACACAACCACACATACCTGACCTATTTCATCCCCAACCCCCCCTGCCCTCACGTTTTCACTATCTACTTAGACTATCTTCTACTGCACAAAGCCAGCTGGGTTGAGCCGTATGAATAAATGAGATGTTAGCGACTTCATTGCCTGTTAAATGACGGCACTGTAAACATTACAGCAGAGAGCTGACATGCATGAAAGGCAATGAAGATTTCGGAAGGATTGTGGTACAGTAATACAGGAATACATTTGTGTTTCTCTAACTGTCCGCATTGGCATGGCACGGCATACAAAAGTGTTGCTTTTCATCTCTGCTAGCTCGTTTTGCGGCATGACCATCCAAACCACCTTTCCCACCCTCTCTCAGGGCGTTAGATTGAATTGAGACACAATTTCACATCATGAGCACGCCACTTTCAGAACGGGGGGCCTGAATGCCACTGCCAGACAAACAAGATGGCTGTAATTTTCCCTCAGATCACCGGTGAACTCTTTCCTGCTAACTTCCTCTGCTACCCCCCTCCCCACAGACACACACAGACATAGCCTCAGACACACAACACGCACACAAACTGACTCCTTCTTCTCCCGTCTTTTTTCAAGATATATCTATATATTAAACATGTAGATTGAGTGGGTGTGAATGTTCTTATTTTCTCCAATAGCTCCTCTTTTTCTGCAATGCAAGGGGGTGTTTCAGCCTGGGAAAATCAATTGCGAAGGTTAATGTGAAATAATACTCCCTGCTAGTTCAGCCTTTCCGCCTCGGGGGTGTGTGGTTCCTCCTCTGCTTGTTGCTTTTACACTCGGTCTAAATAACGGCGTAAGCAGATAAATGGACAATTGAAAAGAAAAAGGACCCAACGGGTTTATTTTGCTCTCTCTACTCCATCATCCTTTCTATTTCTGTCTGTCTGTCTGTCTGTCTGCTGTCTGGCTCTGGATCATCTTGCTCACTCTTTCTTGCCCCTGTAATCTGTATGTCGTCATTGTTTTCCCTCTTTCTCGCATACTTAAAGGTTTTACTCTTAATAAGTAGTGCAGCTGTACCGTTATCTCTGTTGTTTTTGCTGAACAGAGCCAGAAAGCAGGCTACCAGATATAGTTGGTCCTTTTCTGGGATACTATATTACCATGTGAATACAGGACATGCTAAATATCTTTCGGACGTACTAAAAAGTACGGCGGTTTCTCTTCATTTCTCGCTACACATGAGGCTCCTTCCAAACGGCTTTGCAATTCATCAAACCCTTCGGCGCTGAAGGAAATATTCCTCCAGGACTACACGTTTAAATGATCTTTCTTCAAAACTCTTCAGCACCACACATACATCATGCATGATCCATCAACAGCAATGTACTACACCGTTATATATCTGGATACTCGATTGGCGATTTTAGACCCTTTTTAGGTCTAATCTAAATTTCATCTCAGCACCCCTAAAAATAATAATAAAAACATTTTAAAAATATTGTTCATTATAATTTGATGCTGGTAGTTCATGAAGAAAGGGACATCCTTATTTTTTTCATACATTCAATATTTTGCATAATAATACATAAATGTATTACTTGTTATCCAGTGAAATTAGGGATTTATATTAGCAAGGGGGTTTAGCACTTTTGCAAGGCACTGTATTCATGTCACATTCTCACTGGGGGCTGAGCACCCCTAAAGGTCTGATCCTAGAATCGCCCCTGCTCTAGGTGTTGCGAAACTACTCTGGTGCAGATAATACAACAATGTAAATCTCCGACGTAGACGTCGGATCCCAAAGTTCCTAGGTCGTCCGAATAATAAATACGAAACTGAAAATGTGACAACCACCAGACATATGAATGTGGAAATGAAAAACACCACTCCGCAACGTAACCAACCCTAAAGAAAGGGAGGGAAATGAGGGCAAGCCATCGTTGTGGGTACGGCCCCTGCCTCTGTATGAATCTGGCGCTCGGGCTGAAGGATAGCGGACAAGGGAGACGGATCGTCCGCTTGAGTTCATATCCATCACGCAGGCCATCGCACGCTCATGACGGCGTCTGACAGAAGACGGAGAGGTGCCGCGGCGAAGGGAATGACCTCCCCCAGACAGCTGCGTAGGGAAGCAGGAAATGGATTCAAATACGATCAGGAAATATGAGCGGTCCGTCGTGTCGGTGATGAGTGTTGTGGACCCCTCCCATCCGAGATTGAATTGGAATCGTTTATTATTATATTTGGGTTTATAAATTGAAAGAGAGAGAGAGAGAGAGACAGAGAGAGAGAGACAGAGAGAGAGGGACAGAGACATAGACAGAGAGAGAGAGGAACATCGCAAAATATAGAGAAAGAGTGACGCTGACGATCAAAAATTGAAGCCTTAAAAAATATATAGCCCAATCGATCCACGGAAGGTTTAATGTCTTTCATTTCATTCAATCGACCAGCGTAATATGTTATGTATACGGTGTGTGTGTGTGTGTGTTTGCGGTGTGTGTGTGTGTGTGTGTCTGTATGAATGTGAGAGAAAGAGTGAGTGCAAGGGATTCAAACAGCACTCATTCTCCCTCTCATGATCGAGGAGCTCCTTGTGCACACAGACATAGATTATCACCTTGACAGGGGGAGGATGGAGACACAGAGACGTTGCCCTTTACTCTAACCAGTGAATCAATAGAACCACACCACAGTGTCCGCTAAACCTCTTCAGTAATGTGCCTGAATAGACACTCATAGCCTTGCCGACGGCTTGTCTGTACCTTCTGCCCATCTGGGATAGCTTATTAGGAAACCAATCATATTGAACATGAGTTTAGCAGTACTCCTCCTCACCTTAACCGTAAAAAAAAACAACGAATCGTTATTCACTATTGGTACTCTAGCCAACCTGAAAGACTGTTCAGGTTGACTCAGAGCTGATTGTTAACACTGTTCTTTTTCTTTTGCATCGATCAAGTCAAAAACTGTCACCAACATTAAAATAGCCGTTCTCCAAACATTGAGATTTCCAACATGGAGGACATGCCCCTGCTGAATTGGGCTATATCAAGAAAATATAGAGAGTGCTAAAAAAGCCATTTGTTTGTGGAAGCCAAGGTGACCTTGGTGTGCTGGAAATGTTCCCTTCTGAGTGTGGCTTCCGAGTGCAAGAGCTGCCATCCATCAACATGTGTTTCCGTGGAGAGGAAAGGAGAGGAAGAGAAATTATGGGATGTGCAGGTCCATAAACATGGCATATCGATATCTCTGTCCCCTCCCTGCAGTAAACGGTGCAGATTTGAGATCATTTCTAATCATCGCCCTGTGTGTGCGTGTGCGTTTGTGTGGAATTGTTTGTGCGGTTGTGTATGCAGGTGGGTGTGAGTCCTTTGCAGCTATGGCCACACACATTCACACACAAACACACAGATTTCAGCAGTGGATTTTTTTTCTTCCTCAGTTCGAAAGGCAGCTTTGGCCATTGTGTGTGTGTGTGTGTGTGCATGTGGACACGTGGAGGGGGGGCACCATCATTTTTGGAGGGGGTTTCGGTTCAGTTAATTTGCGTAAATAGGAATGGGAGCCCTCATCGATGGCATGGGGTGGCATGAAATTAATTTGAGCGAGTTTTCTGAAAAGCGAAAGGCAACGTCAACGCCAGGGGCTTGATGAATTCTGAATGACATTCACAGAATTACTCATTCATTATAATTACAGATCTCACAGTCTCATATTGGATCCTCCCCAATACTTTGGCTGCGACAATGAATTCACAGATCTAAACAGCATAGAATTAAATAGGTATCCCATTAACCTATACTGTAGGTAAAAGCCATTCTGCGTCACACACGGTAAGTGTGCACGGTTTTTGGAGTAGTTTGTTTATCCTCTAAAAGAGAAGTTGCGTCCACTTAGGGGATTCACCTGAAACGTATGTCTACTGGAAGACATTGACTATCCCTGCTTACAGCAAAGTGCCAGACTTTTTCTCTTTTTTATTCCACTTATCCACTGAATGGCCACTGTCCGCATCAAGTGGTAATTAACAGTTGATATTTCGCCATTTTCATTTGATTGTTCTTTGTAAACAAACATGTACTGGATAGACACGAGTGTATCCCGTCAATGTGGAGACATCTAGGGAATTGGGTAGAAACTGTGCATGTGTGTATTTTGTGTCTGTGTTCGTGTCTCTGTTTTTGTGTCCGTGTCTGTCTTGTCGGTTTCGAAGTCTGTCCGTCTCCATGTGCTTCCTCCTCCACCTTTGACCCTGCTATTGTGCCGGGTGGAACGAGGGGAGGAATCGCTCCCGCAACGCAACCTGGGAGCATTCAGTTAGCTTTTAATTAGAGGAGAGGGATCATCCATTGAGGCACAGCCAGATGGGAGAAATAGCTACTGTTGGTTTCTCATTCCAGTCTATTCTTAACGTCTCTCTCCTCCTCCTCTCTCCGTACATCTCTTCCCTCTCTTTTCTCGCTCTCGTTCTATTCTTGTTGGCGTGCTCTAGTCGGTCCAACAGTGCAGACAGACACAACGAAACCAGACACTGCCACATCACACAGCCCAGATCTAATGAAGATCGATCGAGGGTTTAGGAGGGAAACGTTATGACGACATACGAACAGCCGACTGGGGATGGAGGGCTTGAGACAAGTCTGGTGTTTGTGTGAATCTCCCGCCTGCCACCTTTTTCAATCATTTTCTTTTCTTTTCCGAGGGGGCAAAAGTAGTCATGGATAGACAAACATGTTATCAATCATAAAGAGTGAAGTGCATGTCCGGAGCTTCCTCAACACATCTAAGCACCATGGATGCGGGTAGAGACGACCCTTCCAGCAACACCACAGCTACACAGAGTCTTCTCGTGCGAGTGTGACGCACATATGAAGTAAGCGAAGACACAGAGCGAGGAATCCCAATTCATTTCAGGCTGTCCACGTGTATTTGTGTGTGTGTGTGGGGGCGTGTGCATGCGTGTGAAGCACGTGAACGAATGCAATACCAGTTCAGCTTGGTATTCTTGGAAATAATTGGCACTCCACATGTCATGCATGGGAGCGGTGAGGTGATGTACTCCATGCTGACATCAAGCTTTCTCAGTCTCCGCAGGCCGTATTGACGTATGAATCTGGGGAGGCAGAAGGTGGGCTGATGATGCATCTCTGCACAGACTTATATCGAGTTCTGTGGTCTCCTTAAGTCACTTTTAAAGGAAATGAACTTCCCTGTCACCGTGTGATGCTGTGGGAGGCCTGGTTGTAGGTGTATGTCATTTTATGAGCTTTCCTGGGCACATACTCTGCCTCACACACACACGCGCGCGCGCGCTCACACGCGTACACACACACACACAAACCTGCATCACCAAATGGTCTAATTGAAAACTGTTGTATTCCTGGCAGTGTGGGTGATACATGATTATCCCAAGGTTCTCAAGAAACGGTGTCTGTGGAAACCCTAACAACGAAGAGAGTAGAGGATGGATTTTGGTGATTTTTGTGATTGCAACTTTGGAGAAAAATGGTCTGTTTCTCCGATGACACATATATTCCTTCCTTCCAAGGTTATGAATCTCGTCTTGCTATTGTCAGTTGTCAGCAAGCGACGTGCTTTATATCTGCATGTCTGTCTTTGAAAGCATTATGAGGCCTTGACGTTGAATGGCTTAGTGTTCATGTCCTTGAATCCCTGATCACAATGTTGCAGTTATTGTTTGGGTGGAGAGATTGCTTCAGGTTTTCACAAGACCAAAGATAAGTTAACAGAATGATCAGAATGAACAGCATGGTATGATTAGGCCTACGCTATACAATGTGAATGCACACACTAATCTCAGATATGTTCACATTTATTTACCATTTTTATAAGTACAGGTAAGCCTACATTAAAATGATTTGGGCCTACTTCTCTATATAACGCCATATTGAATATAGGCTAAGTTTCGTCAGGGTAGTAAATTGTAATGTGGGCAATAAATAGAAGAATGACAGCATGCTTAACAAGTCCCATTTATTTTAACAGTCAAACGTTAACTGTAAAGTGAAAGTTGTCAGTAGGTAGCATAGAGGCAATTTCAAGGTGCTTTACAATATTACCGCCTAGTATTATAAGGCAAAATAAAATAAGTACATGTAAATAATAATACTAAAGTAGCAGACATATAAATCACACGTCAGTAACCTATGGACATTTTGTGTAAATATACCGAAAATTACTGTAAATATAGTTGGTGCTGTTGTCTGTCCTACTGAAAACCATTCAAAGTGGTTTATTTGTTTGTAAATTGAGAAGAGCATGACCACTGGCCTGGGGCCTCCAAATCACTACCTGAGTATTGTAATACAGTAAATTACAATACTGTAATTCATTGTGATAGATTAGCATGTTGATTAGCCAGTTTTAACATTTTATTTCATGCATTATACCTATTTGTGTCATAATTCTTTCTTTCTGAAAGTATTTTTGGCGAGACAACTATGATGAAGTTGTTTTAATAAGAACTTTACCTAGACAAGTCGAGGACATGCAGAGAAGCTCAGTTATTGCTGTCTATATCATTGCCTTCAACTTCAGGCCCAGTTTATGTTCCACAGCTGACATATTTACGCCAGGCAGTTAAACGGTCACACCGGTCAGTGCCTGGGTCCTGATAATGAGTATGCCGTCATTAGTCTAGCTCCACCGAGCACGCTCAGTGAAAGGCCAACTGCTCAGCTTAATGAAGAGGGTGTCGAAGCCCCTTTGAGCGTCCCCCCCCTGGGTGCGTCCCCCCCCTTGGAGAATCCCCCCCCCCCCCTATCTAAACTCCTCATTCTGTAGCACACACAAAAAAACAAGAAAATTCAAAACCAAGAACCTAAACACAAAACATATTTCAGTGTTGTATCAGCTGACGACAAGTTGGAACCACTCAGAAACATTAATTTGCAATTCAGTGTTACTTACTAATAACTAGTGTGATGAGGGGGTGGTAAATACTGTATATCACAAAAAAATGTCAGTTCAGCTTTATTGGACTGCCAAGGTTTTTTGGAAGTTGTGTAGGTCCTCTTTGTGTGAAGAGAGAAGGTGATTGAGTCGACAAAGCTAAGATAAAAGCAGTTGTAGTTCCAGTATTATGTTTGATTGAATAATTCAATGAGCAAAGTGGGAGCTTGATCCACCTTGTATATTATTAATTGTTTCCAGATGGCTGTTGTGTTGGCTAATGCCCCACTAAGTCAGATGGAAAGGGCTAACAATAGAAACGTTTTGGGGGGTCAATTCTAAGGGGTAGGGTTCGATTATCATTACATATAGAGTCTGCAGTTGGTGGTCAATTAAGAGGCCCAGACACTCTTTTCATGGTGGTGTGAGAAATAAAGGGTTCAATGCGAAGTGGAGCCTGTTGCCCAGTTCTTGTGAAATCCTTTTCTGAGTATTGCTGTGTTTAAAAACAAAAAGCAGTGCCCATTTACACTGTTGATGAACGCTAGTGCCTGTGTCTGTGGCCTGTGGGTCTAATTCTATTGCCGTGCGGCCCGTGCCGGTGGGTCCAATGCTAGGCGGCAAACGCCCGTGCAGTGCCCAAATGTCAATGTCATACAATTCGGTTCTTGAGATAATTGCGAATAGTGTGAATCAAATGTCTTTGTTTGCGTCCACCAAAACAAGTTAATTTCAGGACCGATTACAAAATGTTTGAGTCTGTGCTCTTTCCAACATCCACATAATCCAGTACACAAATTCAAATGAATAATAGACAAAGGGATCTGGTCTTTGTCCAATCACTCACCTTTGGCCTTGCTGATATGGCTGGAGATCCCAGGGACTGGCACAGCTCAGCCCCCACTAATATCAATCATTAAGATGATAGGTAGCCTACAGCTATTTTTATGTGGCACCTACAATTAAAATAATGGAGAAAATAACGACTCAGTCATGTACAATTGAAGGACGCCAATTGTTACACCCTTTCTCCATTGATCCTCTCTCGGCTCTAACAAAAACAAACGAACGAAGAACAAACGAACGAACAAACGACGAGGCGTCAAAAAAAGAAAAAAGATTGCGTTTCCCCACAGACATTCGGTAACCTGCCCATGTCTTGTTATTTGGATTTTTCGTCTCGAAATCAAAAGACAGGAGATGGCTGAAAGACCTCCAGGGGTGAACCTTTTGAAGATCTAACTTTCCTACTCTGTCCTTTCACCCCCCCCATCCGCCTCAGTCTTGTTCTCCCTTTTTCACTCCACTTTTCTTTCACCCCCGCGATAATCGCTGAGTTCCCCAGGCTGGTGGATGAAGTGCTTCTGAAGGAGTCCCACTGACTGGGCTTCTGTCAAGCCTGGGTCTCTGCTACATGCCTGGGTCTCTGCTACATGCCTGGTTCTGCTATGTGCTGGTCTCTGCTACGTGAAATGTGATATGAAAGGTGAGAGCAACACTCCCAAGGCCCAGGCTCGCGTCTCCCTCTCAGGAAAGACTCAAGCAGAAAAAGAGAGAGACCCCTCAATAATTCTGTGTCAATGACTGGTGAATACAATCCAAAATATCGGTATTGTCATGTCATTACATGGTGGTGACATGTGCATCACAACCACATTTTGTGATAAGTATCTCATGGGAATGGGAGGTAACTCTGAGTGGAGGTGAGAGAGGAATTTAAAAGAAACGATGGCAGAATATTTCTGGTTCAGGCAGGATGACTCAGTATAGTATTACTTGATACTTTATTTCACACGGTACAACACACGATTGTAACACTTGCTTTGGCATTATGGTTCTGCTTGCATCGGCTCCCTGCCGCACCCAACGGAGACACCGTCTCGACCTCCGAGCAGAGAGCATTCCCCCTACGACAGGAAACACAGAACCAAGGGTGGAGGCCGGGGAGGCGGAGGCAGCAGATTAAACAGAAAGCAACCTGTGTCGCACTAGCAAAGCAGAGTGCAGCGATATCCTGATGAAATAGCCCGCCCTGCTAATAAGGTGTGCCCCTGCTGCGTGATATGACACGCTGCTAGTGACGCGCTGCTAATGAGGCGCTATGTCTCGCGTCCCCCTGCATGAACCAGCTCCGCTTCATTTTGTACGACCGACTTCGAAAATAAAGAACACCGAGATGGGTGTATGCGTGCCTAGTTGGAGCGGAGAGGGAACGTCTGGATGGTGGTCAGGTGGCTGAGCGGTTAGGGAATTGGGCTAGTAATCAGAAGGTTGCTGGTTCGATTCCAGGCCGTGCCCGGCCTTGCCAAATGACGTTGTGTCCTTGGGCAAGGCACTTCACCCTACTTGCCTCGGGGTAATGTCCCTGTACTTACTGTAAGTCCCTCTGGATAAGAGCGTCTGCTAAATGACTAAATGTAATGTAAATGTAATGGTAGCACAAAAGATGAGGTTGGAATTAAGAAGGTTTATGACGATAACAACAACAGAAGGCTGAAACTGCCAAAATTGTGTTCAAAACAGAGACCAACAAACGTGTTGGGGGGGTACAAGCGATGGAGCAGGGAGAGAGGCGCGGGGGAAATGGACGAGAGAGAGGGGAACATGGAAAGAGAAAGGAAGGGAGGTAGACTGGATACTGATTGGACATTTCAGATGGTGCTGTGCTGAAGATTAAGAGTCAGGTAAGTTGAAGCTCCTCCCCTTGGCTCCACTCCCAGAAACGAGAGAGAGAGTTCACACTCACTTTTCTAATCCCTCCCTTTTTGTCTCTGCAATTATAATCTGCCCTCGGTTTGCTAAAGGTTGTCAGCACCAATGTGTTTGCACAACAACTTGCATTCAGCGCACTGTCTCCGATTTCGTCTTGTTATTTATTCTTAACTGCCGTCTTGGCTTCTGCTTGCCTTTCTTGTCTCGAGGTATCAGCCGGTGTTTTATTTGAGCACATCCTGAATGCTGATGGATGAGAGGAAAGGGAGGTTGAAGAGGAATCCTCAGGCACACACACACATGCACGTTCTTTCAGTACATCTTTAAAGAAACAAACAGATACAGAGCCTCCCCATCTCCACAGTATCACCAGAACACATAATACTATTATAAAGGCCAAATACAAATACCACACGTGCACACAGCTAATACATACAAACACACACACACACCCTTTTGTCCTCCAAACTCTCGGTGACCATTAAATAAAGCCAAGCTACCCTTGGTCAGGTGGACCAGTAAATCCCATAGTCTCTAAACCATGTGTGTTCTCACTTGGCATAAACACACACCCACACACACACACACTCACACGCAGGTTCCAGGGAGAGAGAGACAGACACAACAAACATACTTACTGTAGACACACACAGGTTCAAGTGAGAGAAACACACCCCCACACACTCACACACTCACACACTCACACCCCCACACACTCACACACTCACACACTCACCCCCCCACACTCTCACACACGGGCAGTATGGTTCTGCATCACAGCTTCGACTAATGCTTTCATTGTTTGTTTTTTAGCTCTTCGTGCGATCGAAAAAGCTTGTCCTCCTCCTGCTCCACAGAGACTTTGATGTGATACAGGCTGTCCTGTGGATGGCCTGAGTATGTCCTGTGGTCCCTAACTAGCCTCCCTATTTTTGTTATTTTTAACTGTGCTGGCTGGGAGCTGTTTATAATAAGGAGGGGGGATGGCTAGACGAAGAGCTTTGTATCGTGTGGGAGGTGTGTTAAACTCTGGGTGAATTGAGGTATTTTGGGCTCGCTGAATGGTGGTTTGAAAATGACGAAAATAATACGTTCAGAGGGTTTCTGTTCGTGATGTTCAGAGTGATGTATTCATCAAGAAACACTAAAGCAGGTAAGTGAATATTTTTTGTAAGAGACAGTACTGGACCTTTTGCAATTACCTGAAAGTTGAAAACTAATTTCAACGATTTCCAGTTACTTTATCCATTTTGTTTGTCACTTTTCAGATCTTAAATGTCAAGTTGCTTCGCCCATATCATGTATTTGTCACCTAAATTTAGATGTGTATGAATTTTGCATCTGTACTTTTTGTATAATCAGGCAAATAAATGCACAAACAAGTACACCTACACGTAGGTGGCACTTTATCCCTCTCTCACTCCTACACACACATACACACACACACACACACACCAACACACACTCACAGGACAAAAGGAAACACGCTTTACCCTCGAGGCTATGGAGCGAAGTGTTCTTTTATAATTGATGTTACATGTTCTTGTTCTCACTGCTGCCTGAGGAGACTGCTGTGAAGGCTGGGTTCCAACACATCTCTTCCTCTGCAACTCATTACACAGTCCCATCAATGCAAAGTGCTTTGTAATGGACAGAGTTAGGAAAATGATGGTTTAGAAAATGATGACACATGTAACTAGGCTCCTTGGCTTTTGAATGCTTTTTTTTTTTTTTTTTGCGATGACTGGAAAAAGAGAAATTGAGTTTGGAGCAAAATACAGAGTGGGGGCAGTGGGGGGTCTTAGCAATCACGGCACAATCTTCAGTAGCGGCTGGAGAGTCTGGATGAGAGTGATGCGTGTCATATCTGCGGCACTTGACGAAAGAATAGTCCACCTACTCTCACTGCCGTTGGCCAGTAGGAGACCATAAAACACCCACAAGCGCTTACACCACCAGCCTTCAATAATTCATTGAGTGGACTCCAGCCACACATATATGCACAGACACACACTCACACTCACACACACACACATGAGGATTTGTTAAGTGTACACTCCTGTGAAACACACATACAAAAGTACGTGTGCACTTTTGCCTATGGTATACCATTGACCATAGGGCATGTGACACATATGCACACACACACACACACACACACACACACAGACACAAGGGTGAATAATCAGACCTTCATGCCCACAAACAAAGTTGTGGGCATGAAGGTCTGAAGTTGATGTCTATGCCTCAGGCAATTTTTATCAGACCCTCTGTTTTGCGCTTTTCACTACTCACACACACACACACACACCCCAACTCTGGCCCGCGTGTTTCTTTTTGCGTATGTGTTTGTGTGTGTCTTCTATTTGACCTTCTATGTGATTATCCCAGCCTGCAGATTGTCTGAGAGAGCAGTTTGGCTCCAGAATGTTCATGAACTTTTCCACAGCAGAGTGTCTCAGTGGGCCACTGTATATCCAAGCTGTCTGCCTTTTTAGAATCACAGGGTTTTACGAGAGGTTAAATCTACCTTTATCTCCCTACTGGTCGATTACCCCGCTCAGACACACACACACACGTCACATGCCACACAAACATACAAAGGCACACACACACACACAGCTGTGCTTCCCACCTTGGCTGAAATGAAAACATAAACTTTTATCTCTGTCTCACTTGTATTTCATGATCTCTCACTCCTCGTTCGCCCTCTCTCTTCTTTTCTCGCCCCGTCTCTCGCTCACTGTCTTCTTCACTCTCTTTTTGCCTTCTCCCTCGGCTTGCTTTCTCTCACTCTCTCACTCTCTCTCTCTCTTTCTCTCTCTCTCTCTCTCTCTCTCTCTCTCTCTCTCTCTCTCTCTCTGTCTGTCTCTCTCTCTTCCCCTCTGTCTCACCATCCTTCTGTGTTATAAGTATTTCTGTCAGATACAGATGGTATGTTCACACTTTTCATTCTGTTAGAATCAGCATCCACCACTATCGGCTTGTCTCTCACCTGACTCCACATGCCCAGACTTCAATATATCAACATTTATAATTCTGTGTGTTGGTCTTTCTCTGCCTCTCAGTCTTGCTATTTCTCGTCTGCTCTGTCTTGTACACAAACACAAAACACTCACACTCCTAATCCCTTTCCCTTCTGAAAATAAGCCCTCTTGTATGTTTGTTTGCGCTGTCCAAATTGCCTGCGATATAGTCCACCATGAATGACTTGGTGTTCTGTACATAATCTCAAGATTTGTGTCAGATTGAAGGTTTTCACACCAGTTATTGTCATCCCATTTCCATCTCAGCAAGATTACTCGTTTCCAGTTGAAGTGTGTTCTTCACCCAGCTTCTTCTGTGTGTCTGTGTGTGTGTGTGTGTGTGTGTGTGTGTGTGTGTGTGTGTGTGTGTGTGTGTGTGTGTGTGTGTGTGAGAGAGCTAAAAGGAGAGCTAGAAAAAAAAGAGACGGAGAAAGAAACTGAGAGAATGATGATGGACAAGGTGGCTTTGGCATTCCTGACGCTTATTGGGAGGCAGTGCCTATTGTCTGCTCGCGTTCGTCTCCATTTTTTGACGTTTCTTATCTTCTGGGCTTACTGTATGTCCACCCTATATCTCTGGCTGCTGCTGTACTGTTTATCGGCATCATTATTTTATCGAAATGTCTTGGGAGCGTGTACGCACACATGCACACGCACACAATACAGACACAGAAGTATATACCATGGCTGACGTGGAAGCAACAGCAGGTGACACTTGATCTGTTTGTCAGTGCCACATAAGCTAGTTGTCTACACAGCTGCAGACCACAGTTCTGCGTGCCCTCGCTCGGTTGAGAAAAGTCTCTGTTTAGGTGCTGCTGCAGTTGAAGGTGAAATCCCCTCAGCACAACACCCCACCACCACCACCACCCCCACTCCCCCCCCCACCGCCCCCACCCATCCAGGACAGGAGATAAAGAGAACTTGGTGTAATTGAGTAGACAAATGATTCTGTCGTTAGGAGTCTGGCCGCGTATAAATTACAGGTAATTAATGGCCCTGTTGGAATGCATATTTAGAATGGGGAAGCGAGAGAGAGAGAGAGAGAGAGAGAGGAGAGAGAGAGAGGAGATAGAGAGTAGAAGCCGCTCTCCAGAGTGAGAGTTGGAGGTAGAGAAAGGGAGAGTGCGAAGATAAGAAACTGGGGGCGGCGGGCAGGGGGGGTGGGGGGGGGGGGTGGAGATGATGGGGATAGATAGGTTAAAAGGAGAAAGGAGAGAGATGGGATGGAAGAAAAAAGGAGAGGGTAAGGAGATAATGGAGAGATGAAATAAGAGAGGGGAAGAGAAGAAGGTGGGGGTCCGAGAGAGGGATGAGGGTAGAGAAGAAAACAATATGGGAGTTAGAGAGCGATAGAACAAAATGGAAGTGTCGTGTGGCAACCACCGAGAGACACATGGGAGGTGAGGCACAGAGTTCTCAGAAAAGGACAGACAAAAACGGTTGCGGTAAGCATAAGGCGTGCTTTCACGTATTCAAAAGATAAACTGAAAATCCCAAACAAATCCAGGTTTTGAATCCTCTGAGAGACTCTTTTTTTGTTCATCTCCCTCTCATGGGGACTGGAGGCTCACACCTGCCCGATGGAGCACAAATCAGAACACGTTTTTCTCAAAGACTGTGAGACTTTTTTTTGGCCGGACACCAACTCTCACCCTTTTTGGACGTTCACATCCCACTCCGGTAACGTCCTGCTTGCTCCCTATTTGAGGGCCTGTGGGTTCGTTAGCTGACGGGCTACAGCCCACAGCTGTCGGGCAAGTAGACGAGCATCTGGGAGGGAGAAGACCCAAAGAAGAGAGAGAGAGAGACCTCGCCGATCAGAAAAGACACCGTCATTACAGCGCACGATACGTTAGCTGAACCACCCGGCCACCGTGTGAGGCCGATCGCTACATCGATTTTTGTCGACGGCCCGCCGAGCGTGACGGAGCGACACGGAGGAGAGAACGAAGGCATGCAACACGGAGGACGGGGAGGGAGGAGGGAGAGGGGCGTCGGGGCAGCTTCGTCTCGGTTCCCAATGGCGTCATCAGCGGGGCCTCGTGCGGTGGTGCGTGGGAACAGGACTGGCTGGGTAGGGACGGCGTCAGCCGGAGAGTTGGCCATCCCACCGTGCCCACTGCCGACTCAGCACCTCCGGCGTCCAGAAAACACCCACGCAGCACCCTGCGCACACAAACACACACACACTCACACTGTAAATCCACTCATGCTTGCAGGTGGTGACGCTCCACCTGTACGCCACACACAGGTGTACACTCGTCTCTGCCTCGGTGCATCCGGACTCTGGACACAGACACACACACACACACACACGCTTCTAAGACCACACACACACACACACACTTGTAACACCACACAGTCCAGAAGCACAGAGGCAAAGAGCTAAGAAGAAAAGAGAGACAGTGTCCCACTCATCCTCATCTTCTTCTTCTCTCTCTCTCTCTCTCTCTCTCTCTCTCTCTCTCTCTCTCTCTCTCTCTCTCTCTCTCTGTCTCTCTGTCTATCCGCTGTGTGTCGTTTCATTGTGACGCAGCAAGCATAATCAATCATGATGCCACGATAAAGAGTCCATGCTGGAATTTCATTTTTTCCCCCTTCCCCCCCTCTCTCTGCACATCAAAGCAGCCAGCTGGAGCGAGGCGGGCGCTCGTTATCCATGCGGCTCTGTTCTAGGTGACTACAGCATCCAGGCGGCGGGGGGGGGAGGGGGGGGGGGCGAGGAGGGGGTGTTGGGTGGTACGGAAAGAAAGCAGATTTGGCGCAAAGTTTTGGGGTAAGGAACGTTTATGGGAGGGGGTGGGGGGGCGTTGCATAATTAGTGATTGTGCTTCTCCTGTTCCTGCCAGGCGGGGATATAATGAACAGCTTGATGGAGACGTTTGAGGCAGTGGGAGAGGAATGTGTGTGTGTGTTTTGTGCAGCTGTATTTCACCAGATTCTTCTCCTGTCAAGCTGGGGAGGGAGGGGGGGGGGGGGGGGGTGGTAGACAACATGACTCCCAAATCCTCTCCACACACCTGGGATCCTCGGTAAATCACAGGACCACTTGACCACACCCCACATAGTAGAGGTTCTCGTATCGGGACTTGACACCCCCACCCCCCCCATCACCACCATCACCAGCCCTCGCATTCCCAAAGGACGTCCATTCACCCTCACTTGGAAGACCACATCGATGGCCCACATCAGAGAGCCAGCACGTTGACATCCAGATAGTATCTACGGTAGTTCTGATGTCGCTCATCTTGGGGTTAGCGCAAACAACTAATGTTTCGAAATGTACTTCTAATCTGATGCCCCTTTTTTTTTTACATTTTCAGTGCACCCCTTCATCCTCACAGGTGCCAGACACACTTAGCTCAAAGCAGGATGAGCCCCACTCCAATAGAGAAGCCATTACATCTGCCTCAGTTTGCCCAGCTCACTGAGCCTAAGCGAGAATAGTAATTGATATCCCCCCCACCCCCCACCCCCCCAATTCTCTATTTTTCTTCCCCTGAGGAAGAGAAAGGCTCAACTGTCTCATTTCCATTCATGTCACATTTTGGGAAGACTTAGCTCTGTAATACATCCCAGGATAACCGCCACACCGGTAGACGTAATTCCGCTATTCCGTGTCAAACTGGGATTAATTCTTTCGCGAGCTCCACTGGGAGCGGCGGGATGAATGGAAACCGACAGTGGGAAGGAAGCCACTACACACACCGCCACGACTTAATGGAGTGACTTGAGTTCTTTGTCGCATTTCAGCGGATATGCCTTGTTACTTCCTTTTTTTTTGGGGGGGGGGGGGGGGGGTGGGGGGGGGGGCGCTGAGGTGTTCATTTCTTCTTGTGTTGAAGCAATTACGGGTGCATGTGAGGGGAGGAGAAAGCTCTAGAACTTTTCAGTTATGCTGTCATATGTTTTTTTTTTGTGTCGGTATAAAGTCCCAGTCATAATTTTACAGACATCTACACCCCAGACTTGATTTCATGAATAAACATTACATTTTGATTGGGCATTAGCATTCCAGCATGGGAAAAATGTGTTACACGGCCAGATTCTCTTAATACATCTTTAAAGACCATTTTTCACATGGAAGATTAAATTGAGTTAACATTACAAGCAAAGCGAATTACCTGTCTTGCTTATTAATATAATCTTATTTTGGAAATACTATTTTATCATCTCACAGTGGGAAGTTAAAAAAAAAGAATCTGTTGACACTTCTCAGTAAGCTAATATTTGGATCGCAAAGAAGTAGGCTATTATAATACTATGAATACACAACTCAGGGTTTGAATCCAACCAATGACGACACGCACAGTAAGTAAACAAACTGAAACCTAAACCGCTTCTGTTTCTCTCTCTTCCTGTCTTTGTCGTTTGTGTTTTTGAGGAATAATCTTCGAAGGAAGGAGTTAGTCGAGGAAAAGGATTGCTCTCCCCTGCTGTGTTCTTAAATACTGTTACCTTTGATGTCCGAGGGATGACAGAACAAAGCGTGAATCGTTTTTTTTGTTTGTTTTTTAATCATTTTGGTCCCACACACCCATATTTAGAAATTCCATAAAATTATTTTGAACATGAGCTGGAATTGGTTCCATTGATGTCATGCGGGGCCGCTTTGTGTTTTGTTCGTGCCGCCTTGCACTTCCTTTCTTGAATTCCAGATTTTTTTGTCTCATAAGATTTTTGTATGCAGTAAGTTTCACAGGGGTCTGCCCTGCTATGGCACAGGCCTCTAGGGCTGCAAGTATTTGGTGCTTTGGTGGTTCTTGCTCTAGGCCAGTGAGCTACCTACGACATGATCTTCTGACACAAATGGGAATGGGAACTGCATGTTTTGGAATACCAAGTGCAGAATATCGTCTGAACCATGAAATTCAACCATGTCTTGGGACACCTACATGAGATAGAAGGCCTCAGGGGCGCCCAAGAGAAAGCCCTCATGGTCTGGTCTGTGTGTGGTCTGGAAGTGTCTGAAATTTCAGGGGCGTTTAGTTTTCTTTTTCCATCTCCAACTCAAAATAGCCCCGGGTATTAATGAAATCTGCCTAAAACCAAGATAATCGGTGGGTAAGCCGTTCTAATTCTGTAGCTCCAAGTTCGGGGTTGGTAAAAGATCACCTTTGGGTTCAAAGTAAAGTGATACAAGAAATCCAATTCTCTCAGGGGTCCACTTACACATAAAGGCTAACAGCGAACATTAACTGAAGCACTATCAAGAAGTATTAGCGAGACATAACCATTTTTTACCATTTAATGCCTCTCCCTCCTTCCTTCCTTTTTCTGAGCTGCAGCATAAACCAGTTATGCTTCCGCTTTGGCAATCCTGATCAGCAGAATGTATTTGCAGAATGAAAGAGTGACTGGTTGGGGGCCCACCAATCGATGGCATTTGTTTCAATTACACTTACCCAAAGCCATTATAACACTTGGCGGGGCCATTTTGAGCCAGCGGATCACTGACTTATCTGCGATGAGGGCTTTTGATTAGAAGGCAGCGTGCCGGCTGATGCTCCGCTGTTTCCTGTGGACTCAAATCAATAGGCCAGCACCGAGTAGCCAATCAGGGAGTGGTGGAAAGCAGTCTTGTCTGAAAGAGAAACTCAGGGTGGGTAATAGCAGGTGTCCATTATTTGGGGGGGGATTCTCCCAGGTCGGTACAGTGAGTTCATGCACTGCACTTGAATGAAAGGTTCTAAAGTATGTACGGTGGTGTACAGTATGGCAGGAAAGGTTACGGTAAGAAAAGCAATCAATTTGACTTGGGTTTTCCCTTCTGGGATGGGTAACCAGCAAGCCCTTTTCTTTTTCATTTATATTTGAATCACATTTTGTGTCGGTGGGTGTTCCAGTTTCGAATCTGCCTTCTCCTTCTCTCTCTCCTTGGTCTTACTGATCGATGTGAGTTCAATTGGTTAGCACAGCTGCTTGATTCCCTCAACCTTTGAGATGTGATGTGATTTGGGGTTGGGTTACCCAGTGTCCGCCACATTCTCCTCACCTCGGGCCCTGTTTCTCTATAATTAAATCTTTAACAACCTGCAAATGCCAATCAATATGAGGCTTGTATGCAGGCTCTATGTTACACACTCTTTTCCATTACAACCTGACAAGCAGTAGGGGGTAAAGTTTCCTTTTTAAAAAACAACAGTGGAAGGACAAGGGGTGTGTGTGTGTGTGTGTCTGTGTTTGTCTGTCTGTCTGTCTCTCTCTCTCTCTCTCTCTCTCTCTCTCTCTCTCTCTCTCTCTCCCTCCCTTTCTCTCTCTGTCTGACTGCAAGGGTGTATATTCGGAGTGTTTGTTGTTGAGGGATTCCATCTGTGTGTGTGTATGTTTGTAGTGAAGTGTGTGCGTACAGTAGTTAAAGAACCTCAGCTCTGTGAAGTGTGTTTGTTCCCTAGAGCTGTGTGTGAAGTCAACCTGCATATCCACGTGTAAGTAAGTGTGTGTGTGTGTGTGTGTGTGTGTAGCACTATCCTGTCATCTCTCCACCAACTGCACCCTGTCTGAACTTCACCAGCAGTGAGGCTCTAATTCAGTTAGAGCCACTTATCACATCTGTGTTTCACACACTGAAGGTATTCTGACAGCCCTAAGGGCAAGATTTGCTCTATGAAGTCTGCAGCTTTCAACACTTTGGCTTTGTCACATTAATCCACCTCGTTGCTCCCATCATGAGTAGTTCCAGAGACCACATATTACAATCATTTATGAACAAAGGCAGATTGGTAAATACAGGTTCCGCTAGTGGCCATTTGGAAATGTTCACTGATGTGTCGTACATTTCCGCAGTCTGCACATTGACATATTTCCTCTTTGTCCTCTATTCACCATGTTGACTTACTTTGTCATGCAAAAAGCGAAAAGAGAAAGACAGGATGAGAAGGTGGAGGGTTTTTTTTCAAAGGAAAGAGAGTGTAGGGAGAGATGTTAGGGAGAGAAAATGAGAAAAACCAAGCATGAAGATCTGGTGGTGAAGAGGATGAGTAAGGGGTTAGGACTAAAAAACGAAAGAGAGAAAAGTTCTAAAGGGGAGAGGACAGTATCTCCCCCTGGTGCCCCACCCTCCCTCACTTTTATCTGATTCAGAGATAATAGAAAACACCAGATTACAGGGACCCAGCAAGAGGAACTTGTTGAGCAGTCTTATCAACTTAAGCTGCATAATTATTCTCAGTTTGACACGTTTTGCATGATTAATAATTCCATTGTGGGGGGGGGGGGTTAAATTCATTTTTTAGATGAACTCCCTTTCTTTCATTTTTGATTCATTCCTTTACCCCTGCAGTCAGTTAAAGGCCTCTATGTGCACACAAATGCACATATCTTTTCATTCTTGGCCCTGATCTATGGAAATGAGTAGTCAGTTACAATAGTCAATAAAAATAAATCCACATACAGTTTTAAAGGTGCAATTAAGAAAGGCATCAACATTGAAATATATCTAAAACAATAATATGCACTGTATGCATTCAACTCAGCATAAAATAACACAGGCTGAGTACGATCTCAGGTTGTGAGATGCTAAAACACATCAGCGCTACCAGTCGAAACAAAAGCCTTCCATGCAACTACATCTTATACCTCACCAGTTGTGCCTTGTTGAAGAGAAGCTAGAAATGGACATACTTGATGGACTTCAACAAATATATATTTGGCATTTTTCAGGCATTATTGAAGAGTTTGTAAGTGATGTGTGACAGGAAAGGCAGGGGGAGAGAGGGGAAGATATTCATCAAAGGGTCCAAGGTCAGAGTCCAACCCAGGCCGATTCAGTAAAGCCTCAATCTACACTCACTTATCTGGGGAGATGATGTGCTGCCCCTTGGTGTTGCAATTCCGGAGAATTCAGTATAAGCACATTGGAATGATAACACATTTGACAAGTTTAGTACACACACAGCATATCTTATAGAACAACATCTACACAAGCTATTGCTGTTTACACGTCCAGTTAAGTGCTGCATTTCACTGGCTCTGTATTCATACTGTGCACACTGACTAATGTTTAATCAAAGATGTGCTGCACAACTCTAATTGTGCACTGCAAGTGCTCGTACCAATGGGTATTCAACAATTACAAGCTTATCAAGCTTGTTCTGTAGAAATGTAATAGTCTCAATGACGTAGTCTGCTGCTGACCTTCTGTTCTTCGACTGCCAAATGTCTAAGTTTGAATTTAAAACAATAAAATATTGATATTTAGATGAGTTACAGCATGCCAAATAACTTGGGGAAAAATACTCCCATTTAAGTTCCAAATTGTTACGTCTGTTTCTCACTGTGGAATATGGCGCCATACGCCACATGTACTCCTATGGGCCACAGACCCAGAGACATGTGCATACATCCTCATGTAATGCTAAAGGCTTCATGGATTCAAGTGCTCAGGGGAGACCTGCCCCCCTCATGTCTGTAGAAACTGTAGGTAGTATTCTAACCCTGCTATTGGATACGCGGTTCCTCAGAGCGATCCTCAAGAGATCTGGGACGGGAGCCACGGGCGATGGAGAGGTGTCAGGGCTCCAGTTCCTGTCCCCTCCCCCCCAGTCAGATAGTCACGGAATACGCAATGAGACACTGTTAGTTAGCGGCCCGATATTTCAAAGGGAAATCATTCCCTTTGCGTGTCTTGTCAGAAGTGTGGTTAAGTGTTCCTTGGCTAATCTTTTGAGAGCTAAATATAGATTGCAAAGGGTAAATATTACTTCTAGCGATTTTCCAGCCTTCAATGTCATAAACGCCCCCCCCCCCCCCCCCCCCCCTCTGTTCCCCCAAGTGTATCGTAATGTGTGCAGGGAGATACATAATACATAAGTTCCTTATTGTCCCATCGGACGCACGGTTAATAAATATGCGTGTAGTTTTAAAGCACACTAATATTGAATCACGACAGTCTGGAGAGATGTTAGCGGTGTGCAAAGGCGCTAGGGAAGTGCTGTCTGTCCTGAAGGACTGTTGTAAATAGCCACTTGAACGACTCATTTTCTGCACAATAACTGCCTCTGTCGTTACTATTATAAGCATGTGTTTTTTTTAAGCATGTGGATATGACTTTAGCAATCCAAAACCATCTGGTCGTCTGGAAGGGCATTGTAGTACAGACAGTAGAGTGCAGTGAAGAAAAAATGTAAGAACATCGAAGAAGAAATCCCATGAGAGCCATATTCACTTGAAAGGCTAACATCTTGAGACATCCCCCCTCTCTAGATTGTCTTTTTAACACCTCACTACAGTGCTTAAAAGTATTTTAGAAAGTTTGAATATTTTATCAACACTGATGCAGCTTTCTCTCTTGCCCTCAGTCCCTGTCTATCCACAGTCTATTTCATTAAAAGTGACATCAAAGTCCAGAAAGCGGCATAGCACTGTGACCTTGTAGTGAATTGCTCAGTAAAACATGGAACTTCAATTCAGTCATCACAGCCAGCAATTAAAATCCCTCCAATATGCTTCATGTCCAATAATGTTTCACTAAAACCTTAAGTGTATCTGCAACCTACCTGACCTTTTGGCCAAAACGACTTGTCAAGGCACGTCAATAATCTTTTCCTAGCCCGATGGTATATATCAACAAAGGCCCCTTCAAACCACATATCAACATTCAAGCTTGAATTGAATCTCAACATTTTATCAAGAAGATAATGCAATCCATTTAAAAAAAGACCAGTGTTTACCACTGGCTGTGTACACGAGAGATAGAGAGAGAGAGAGAGAGAGAGAGAGAGAGAGAGAGAGAGAGAGAGAGAGAGAGAGAGAGAGAGAGAGAGAGAGAGAGAAGATGTTAAAGTGGCAGGGGAGGTCCAGCACTATGAGCGCCACAGAGGGGCTAACGGCATGCACTGATGAAGGCATACCATTGAGGCCAAGCCTGCAGCCTGGCAGGCAATCGGAGCGATCGGCAGGGGTGACGGAGAGTCTATTTTCCCCTTGACTGGTCTTTATATCTGCCCTGCCGTGTGCTAGATCAGTCCCATCGATCCCGACCCCCCCCCACCCCACCCCCCCGCCCCCCTCCGGCGACCACCGTTGTAAAGTCCCGGCTATTATGCACAGACTGAGTGCCAAACTTTAATCACAGGTTGAGTTTCTTAATCTCAACCAACCAATCGAGGATGGAGTACTGGGTGGAAGGGCAGGTGGTTTGAGGACAGGAGGAGTGGGGTTTGTGTTCGGGGCGGGCATTGAGATAAGCTTCAGTGTCATTGTTATTGTATTTTTTCCTTGAAGGAGCCAGAGAGGATGGGTAGACGAGGAGCAGAGGTGGCGGCGGGTGGCAGGGAGAGCGATAGAGTGGCAGTGGGTATCGAAGGGAGCCTGTCTCAGGTGTAACCCGAGTGCGGATGTCCACCGTGCTAATGCGGTGTTGATAAGCAGCGGATAATATGTTGGCCGACCTTCACCTTCCTCATCTTGCCTGCCCGCCGTTTGTGTTGTGGCTCCCACTCCTTCGATGAGTCTGCGCCTCGATTCCCCCTCACATAAATCTGGATTGGGTGGAGGGGGGGTTGAACGAGAGAGAAAGAGAGAGAGAGAGGTAGAGGAGAGAGGAAGTCGTTGAGGAAGTCCGCTCACCAGGAAGTGGAGGGCCATGAACGGCAAAAAAACAGCCATGCATCAACATGGACAGGTCATTTGAACAGTGCAATGCTGCGTCTGAGTGTTCCTGAGATTAGAGAGGCTAATAATTTCTGAAGGCCATGCTTTATGTTAATGTGACAGGCTGCGCTGTATATTTCTGCTGAGGCGCCGCCTTTGTGGCGCTTAATTTTGCTTTAATGGAACTGTTGTGTTAGTATCTGCAGCAGGCGCTGGAATTCAGACCCGCGTGGAATTAACTGGCTTTTATTGCAGAGGACGTCCTCAGATTATTTATCGCATGTCTGTAGACACCAGCAAGGACAAGTCAAAGCGAACAACCTCCCGTCCACCCAACATCCCCTCACTCCCCAAATAAATGCATCTCTCGTGTTGATTTTCAGGGGCTAGGCAGGCAGGGAACACTGGGGGGGTGAAATAAAAAAGGAAGCTTGCCTCTATTAAATGAGATAAGAGGTTGTCGTTTCTTTTATTAAAGTTTCTTTTGTATTACAAATCGTTTAGTGAAACCAGACCTTCTTGAGAGCTTGTCTAATTTGAGTGTCACAAATTGACTTTAATGGCACTTCTTTCTCTGCATTGTGGTCGTCTGAAGTAAAAAAAAAAAAGAGAAAGAGACAATCTCACTCATCTTTTAACCAATCGTACAGTTGTAGAAAAGAAATTACTGGTCTGAATTGATAATCAGTGCAAGGCATGGCAGAGCGCTGTCTTCAAAAAATAACTCCCAAAACAGGGAGCCGGGTTTCTTGGGTTTAGAAATGGATATAAAGACAGATTAGTAACAACAGCTGCGTGTTTAGTGAGGGAGCCATTTTACCAATCAGCTCTGTCATTTCCGTGTGTCACAAAAGGCACCTGTTACCCCAGTAACCCACACTTCCACCCAACTACAGATGTTTACTGAACTACTTGAGCGAGGCAACTATTCAGCGCGGAAAAGAAAGAATACAACTTTTGTTAGCAACTGAGAAGAAGGCTAATTCCTATAGTGTCAGTGTACATATGTGTTTTATTTTGGGTTGCGTTTATTTGTGCAATCGGAGGCCTAACTGAATACAAGCTAAACAATAATGCAAATCAACTCCAACTTCACTGGAATGTGAGAAAATCAATCAGCCAAATACAATGAAATTGGTTCTAAAACGGCTTTTTACATTCATTGTGACTGTGAGATTGAAATAAGTCACACCACTGCAATGTTCCTTTTCCACTCTCCAAGACCTCCTTTACTCACAGACCCCTATTTCTCTCTGTCAAAAGTCAAAGTGGTTTTTGTATTACCATCTATGAATAATTCATGCCTAAGCATTAATAATGTAGCGGTAATGATAATAAATGCTGCACCTAAATGGTCATTAAATTATGTAGTTTATCTTAAAATGTAGAGTGCCAACTGGCATTTGAACTGGTTATTAATCTGTAAAATTGTTAGCATTAGCTGCCTATGATTTTGGTCATTGTTGCAGACTTTAGAAAGCACTTTCTTGCGAAAAAAGATATGCCTTTTATTGGAGCTATATCAAAGCTAGGCCATGTTACAGAATTGTAGTCAATATGCTTTTCGCATTTTTATGACAATCCTCAGTCTATTTGGAGGAATTCTTTGTGCTGTTGCTGAAAATGTCCCTGGCCACCAAATGTGCTGTCTCGGTGTGAAGAAACCACCAGTCAGCAGTGTGTTGATGTGAACTACAGGACCACACAGTATGAAGCACTTCAGTCTTAACATTCCAAAACAGTGCAGTAAGAAGACTTTCATCTTTGTGTTGAAATGAATCCAACCCAGCATCTGTGTCGGTTGAAATAACCATCCAATAGTTTCTTGACTTAAAACACTTCAGTTGACACAACTGGGACAGGCTTTTGTCCAGTAGAAGTCATACAGTTCTTGACAAAGAGAAAATGGGGTGCAATGAAAGGGAGAATAATTCCACTGGGCCTTTGATAAACCTGCCTCCCGAACCTTCCTCTCGCCTGCCCCTCCCCTGTCACTCCCCCCACTTCTCTAGATCCTCCCCACGTCCCTCCCCCCACTTCTCTAGACCCTCCCCACGTTCGGACAGTGACTTCCCAGCTATTCATCCAAAACCTGACGACAAAGGTTATCGTAGCTAAAACCATTTCATTAGCTGTTGAACCCATTTTTACCTCTTTAATTTAAATAAATAGAGAACTCATTGAATGGGCTACCCCAGGTGTGTTCCTTTGACGCTGTTGTATTGTAATTCATATGCAAATGCATTATCGGGAAACACATTTACCAGTGGGTAAATGCAGAACTCAGCAGCCATGGTCATACACACACACACACACATACACACACACACACACACACACACACACATATATATATATATATATATATATGTTTACTCCATCTTACTTTGTATTCTGAATATGTTGTTCAGTCTCTTCTTTATTCCTGTGTTTGCCGTTGTGGCAGACAGTTGGAGGGGAAAAACACATTAATGTAAGAAAATTGCAAATGGCTCTGAACTTCAATTTGTTCTGGACTTTATCAGGGCGGTGCAGATCCTCTTGGCCCCATAATGACTGTGTTTTAGTGGACAGGCTGGCATGCTAAGGAGGCGTATGAATACAGAGATACAGTGGGTTTAACAGTTCATGCATGACTGAGAAATACCTTTGTGGCTTTCATTGAAAAGACCATTCAACCCGTCTGCAGGAGCAGTTTGTAGTACCTTTATCTTTCTGTATTCTCAATTTGTATTATAAACTGAGAGGGAATGCTAGGGGTGAGGAAAATTATATATTTTTCCAGGAAGGTGTTGAGTTGTTGAATTGGAAAATATTCCATTTAATATTATTTTATTGATTGTTTCTTAGGTTTCTCTCTGTATTTGGGGGAAACATTGGGACAGCCATCTTTGTTGTCAGTTATTATGTATTATCCATTGGTTTCCACGATCATAATCCAGTCTGTTGTATAAAGGGAAGCACCATCACTGTCACAGGGCAAACAAGACGTGATCTTTTTGTTGTTGTTGACCTCCCCTCCCCCCCCCCACACACACCATTATCCTTGTTTTCCACGCACCACCCTTGCACTCTACCCTCTTATATAATGGACCAAGGCAGTGCACATGAACAAAAACGAGACACAAAAAACGGCAATCAAACATGAACAAATATTACCAGTACAACCTATCCATTCCTTACAACCCCATCCCCCTGCTAGGAACCCCATCCCCCTGCTGCCTAGGAACCCCGTCCCCCTGCTGCCTAGGAACCCCGTCCCCCTGCTGCCTAGGAACCCCGTCCCCCTGCTGCCTAGGAACCCCGTCCCCCTGCTGCCTAGGAACCCCGTCCCCCTGCTGCCTAGGAACCCCACAACCATTATAGACATAAACCAACAGCATTCAGACACAATGGTATTAGATAATTAGGCCAATTTCCTCCATCACATATGTTGATATCTATAAAAATAGGGTAAAGTACATCTATATCAATGAACCAAAGAACGTACATATTGTTTAATCTAAACAAGTTGGCAAGCAACATGACAACAGCTTAAAAGGACACACAAATATGTATTATAAAACACCCATTTTCTCTGGTAACTTGGAGCAGCACATTTTTCGGGTTTTGTCAAAATATAATTGTGCTGTACCAAACTCCAGCCTGCACAATATCTCATTAGGATAGCTAATGAGCTAATAAGTGGACCATGTAGTGCTCCAAACGAGTTGCCAAAATCTTAGCATAGAGTTTAACTTTACAGTTCAGAAGACTTAAAGGTCCTTAAGAAGAGCAGTGAATTAGAGGCTTGTCCTTCTTTAGCTCAATAGAAAGATCTTGGAGATCAGCCTTTTTGTTGTTGATTGGATGGCTTTCCTAAGCTCATCTAGAGTGATAGGCAACTCTAATGAAAACATGGCCTCAGAGGGCAGTTTAGGTAAATGTAATGATTCTAAAATTCACTTCAGACATTTTCATGATGAACAATGTTGTATTTCTACAACTTTTGATATGTTTGGGATCAGAGGTTAAATTGCTCTCTATGATCCTTATTGCTTAGATGTTTGCTGTGATTATTTGTCCTTAACTTAAGAGCAAGAAGGCAGATGGGTCGATCATTGTTCAGTGTTTCTGCCTAGTGCGATGAATAATGAATTCTGCTTTCTGTCTTTAACAGGCCACTAAGTTCTTCCAATACATTCTGCAGTTTTAACATTTAGCATGTTTTCAGGTGAAAGAATCATTTGTATTTTTTGTATGCCTTGTTCTAGTGCTGCGATTACGGTTTCCATCAAATCAATACAAACAATAAATAATTAATCATAACAAATTAATAATTGATTGTTTATCTCCAAAATCCTCCATACTCTTACATTGCCCTACAAATTCCACTCATATGCACCCCACTTCTGATTGGGTCTCTCCTATGTATACAGAGCAATAACTGGCAAAATGCACTGTTTGTCCTTCTGTAGGCCTATGTCCTCCTAAATGTATTTTCCTGAGTTTTACTGTTTTGTCATTCTTTCCTGGATCACTTTTGATTCCCCCAAAAGACAGGGAGTAGAGTGAGGTCGTTATGGTCTAGAGAGTGAATCGATTTTTGGAAAGGATTTGTTTGTACAATCCTATCTTGGGGCTTTCTTTTCTGAAGAGGCCACTGTGGCCAATCTAGGATCCTCTCAATAGTAAGCCTGGTGTTTGGGGTCAAAATACACTAACACAGTGTTTACTCATTACAATATTTCCTATCATGCTTCCTCGGCGTAGGATGCCAAGGTTCTGATTTGGAGGTTTGTGAGAGCACACGTGGGACTTTTCATCGCATGTTAGCCATGTGGAAATAAATGTAAATGTAGAACATTGATTGGATGGATTTGATTGAGAGTCCCAAAATACAGCTTAGTATCTGAAAGCAGTGAAGTCCCTTTTCCTGAATTGGAAATGTATCTATCTTCTGGTGATTGGTCAATTAAATGTGACAGTCCGGGCAATGAAGATCTATGTCCTTCCTGGCTTTAATACAATACTTCCTCTGCTCCCCGACTCAATTTCCTCTCATTTCTGACTAATTTAAAGGGCCATGAGGCCATCTCTGCCTGTGTTAACTTTTGCTGAGCCCATTACTCTTACCAGTCTGAGGGAAGAGTACAACAGCAGTGGGTATTGCAAGGGGCTACTGCATTGGACGGAGGACCTGTGATTAGAGTTCTGTTGGCGGCCATCTTTATTACAGCCATTTGTTTTGCACAGTTTGTGCTCTCCTTGTCTAGAAATCAATTGCAAATCCATCAACCGGCTGAGCATGCACCCGCCCGCCTATCTACTTTCTCTCTCTCTCTCTCTCTCCTCTTTTTTCCTCTCTCTTTCTCTCTCTCTGAGAACGACTTTTAAAACAGCTTTTAATTGTAGGTTAAGCCACTTATAAAAATACAGTGAGTGTTTCATTGAGGAATTTCTTTGCCCATGCACATAATAAAAGTTTCACAAATAGCTGATGTTTCCCCTTCAATCCGTCAATCGGTTCACCTAACAAACTTAACAGGATGTTGTACCTCAACATTATGTACAATAACATGTAACGTGCGTCTTGACTGGGCTACTGCGCTACTCTCGCTGGGGGCATATTGAATTGAACCAGATGCACATCATAATCTATACTATAATGCAAGAAATCTCTGTCTATCTGTCTGTGTGGTTTTATTTTTAGGGCAATGAGTGTGTCACGATTATCTCGAAAACCGGGCACTGTGCAAAGTTGTAATTTTGTAGGTGTCAGTGTTAAGACCCAAGGACGTGTGGGGCTGCGTTTGATGTGGTTTGCAGGAGCGCTTCGAGATCTCTAAAATATCTAAATAGTAAGTTAGTAAGTAATAATAGCCTAATAATGAAACAAAATAGATACAGAAATGTACAAACTAAATCGTTTGCAATGAAATGAAACTTGTGCACCTGAGTTAGTGTAGTAAACATAACAGGGCCACGGAGGCGATAAGTGTCGTTTTCAAAAGTTTGCATTTTCAGGCCCCAAAATGCTGTTATCGTGTAAACGAATGGCCAAACCGCATTAAGGTTTGCAGGTTTAAGTTCTAACATTAAACAGAAATGAAGAATGGGAACCTAGAACTCAGTTCTTCTGCTCATGTACATAGTAAAGTATGGTCTTATGGCATAAGCGCACATTGCAGAAGCAACTTGAAAACCTTGTGAATAGCATATCACTTGACTGTATACTGTAGTTACATTGAAGGATTTTAGGAACTATTTTAGGAATATGGTGATGAGCAGTACATGGAGAATACATTTCTTTTGCTGGAAACACTGTTCAGTAATTCAAAGCTACGTCTGTGTGTGGGTGTGTGTGCATAAGTAGGTATTCAACATTTATGGTTTACAGCGATACATATATTATTCAGCGACAGACATCAAAGATTAATGCAGAGATTTTTAAACTTACAAGCTGTTGTTTTTTTTCCCTCTGTGATGAAGCCTCAAGAAGAAGTTCTGTGGCGGACAAGTGATCTGACTGCTTATGAGTTTGACAATATAGAACCGCAACCATGCTCTTGGGCTACTCTCAACGAGTAAAGCTCTGAGCATTGTCCATTCTCCATGCCACCTCAGGTGTGTTTGTATAGATTTGCTGATAGGAGACGCTGATTATCCAATAAACACTTGTCTCATTGCACCCAACTGTATGTAGTAATTGAATTGAAGGGTAGAAAGTGGGCTGGTTTAATGTGAAGCAAAGACCATGTTGTTGCAGCTGTCATAGTGTAGTTGTATGGGTTTATATGAGTTCTGGCAGTGCACATAAGCATTACTAAGTGTTCCAGATGAATGACATTCATAATTATGAGTAGTAGTAGTAGTGGGTGGGTGGTTTTCTCTATAGGAAAAAATTAGAAAAATGATAACTACAAACAAACATAGAAAAAAGTGCCATAGCTCACTGGATATTGGTGGGTTTTAAAGGGGGAAATTAAATGCACCTGAATGATATAGACTTGAACTACAAAACAACAAGGGGCCAAACTTATATCAACTTTAATATTATCACCACTAAAATATTGAGAAACGAGAGTTTCAAATGGCATATACTGTCTTTGACGCACACAAATACTGGAAGAAGAATACATAAATCCAGTGCTTCCTTTGTGGAATGTTCTGCACAATATTTCCACGCGTAATAACTTGGATATTACAAAGGAGACATTGCAGGGCTGTAGACAGTGTGATGGAGAGCTTAATTACCTAGTGGCAGACGACCAGGGAATTGCACCCACATCACGGGCAAATAGGAACTGCGGTTTCCTACTAGGTAAGTGAACGCCCATAAAAGCTGTTACCAGAAACGACAAATATTCATTAACATAAAACAATAATAAGATCATGTTAAAATGAGCTTGGTCCTCTTCCCCTATGGATGCGTTAGAGGAGATTGCTGTGCCGCGGACGGAGGCTGCCAGGGCAGCTCTGTCCACGCTCACTGGACCGTAGTGCCTTTGGGACATGGCATACATGAATCCATCATTTTATTTTGATTTAAAGTGTATTAATTATTCAGCCAGAATAATTTCATGAATCTAACAAGTTGAAAACCATTATTGGTGGTTATAGGGACCAGCCAAATTCTTCGATCAAAGGAATTATTCCAACCACATGGTTGAGCCAGTCTCATGCATAACCAAAATAGCAACAAAACAAAAAAATCATTGCAATAGGGCTGTGTCCACTAACATTTGGGCACTTATGCCTTGGTGCACATAGACCTGGCATAATTCAATTAGGTCCATTTTGGTTTGAGGGACAACTTTCTATCTTTTGACCCAGACAATGATTGGCCCGTGTTCTTGAGGGACCTGGTTTGAAGGTGACGACAGACAGAGTGATTGGCCACTCATTCAGTTGATTGGCCTTAGTCTTGGTGGTCATACTCTTATTTCACAGGTCAGGGATCTTTTCTCTGCTGTGTTCATCTTCTCTTCTATATACAGTATAGTGCCTGCGTGTGTTTTTTATCTATCTGTCTGTGCGTGCTAAATATCCAGCTATCCTGTATTTCTTTAGTCAAACATTAATATACAACAAATAATTATTACCACACAATATACAGCTCTGGAGAAAATTGAGAGACCACTGCACCTTTTTGTTTCATTTTTAAAAGAGTTGAGAAGGACAACTTTGAGTGAGGAACAGAAGGGTAACATTTCCTCACTCAAAGTTGTCCTTCTCAACTGTTTTAAAAATGAAAGAAAAAAGTGCAGTGGTCTGAGTTTTTCCCAGAGCTGTATATAGCAGAATATCACAGCATCGCTTTCACACAGTGGGCGTTCAGAAAGGCAAACACTGACATCACAGTATTAACTGGCTCTTGTTAAACACATTAGAATGATTTTTGTTTTGTTTTGAAAATGCAATTCATAATTGCATTTTTACATGTCATGGAATGCCTGGGCATACACACATGCACACACACAAAATAACACTCACACGCACACACAAATTCACCCGCACACACACACAAATTCACACACATACTCAGACACACACAAACACGTTGGTGCTGGTTCTTTTAAAGCAATTCTAACAACTATTAATTACTTTCTCCTTGTTAGTGTCACTCCATCAAGTGAGAAGTGATTATGGCCAGGAGTTATTCCATCCTGGGGATGAGGAGGACAGAGATGGAAGCTGTATTAAGTCCATTGTTACTCTGTGTCTGATGTCTCTACTTCAACATCAAAGGAGAGGAGTTAGTTGATGGGAAATGTAAAAAGGATCTGACTAAAGTGAGGCAAACCCTGACCCCTCGCCTCGATCTGAGGCTTAGAACTCTTGTAAACCATATCGAATAATAGTACAACTTGCAAATGAAAAAGATTAATAAAGTAGATCAATGTAGAAGTTTGTTTTCACTCACTCTGGCCCACTATCAGATGCAAGGTATAGCCTACTATTCTGAAACAGAACATTTGGTCAAAATGGATAACAGAATTGCAGGGTAATTACCCTGCAATTCTGTTATCCATTTTGACCAAATGTTCTGCTATGGTCTTAGATGATCAATTATATGCTTACTTTTAGACATATGGTTTCTTGTTTTGGGGATTTTCAGAGAGCACTATGAAAAATGTACCCTACAGTCTGCTAGTGGTTGCACCTACATGGATTCACAGAAAATGATTCTCCATATAATTTCCTCGATAGCACTGTTTATACTTTCAGACAGTGCCCTCAAAAAGTGCCTTTGCCATTTTAACACAGGCTACCAATTAGTTTCAATGCACAGTCCTCCATATTCTTCATGCTCTGAAAATTACCCTCCTAAATGAATCATTGTCAACCACACAGTGTGATTTTTTTTTTTGTAATCGAGTCTTAGCACGCTAATACATCACCCAGCATGACAATTCAAATGGTACATATGATGACTGAAATTATGAAGAATTATTCGATAATGATTTGGTTGCCATGAACCCACAAGATGGTATTTCATGCCACCTCACGGTTCACTTGACAATGTAAAAGAAGGGTTTGGTTAACTGTTGGAGATAGAGGGGGTCAGATGGGTGGGAGGAACTTGGGAAGGGGGAGTATACAAATAAATCAGTGCTAATTGAAAGTGAAAAGTTAGAACATGGAGAGAACATGGAGTAAAAAGAATTCTCTTAAGACCTCATTTTGGAGGGTAGTTTTGGTGCAGCAGAGCTTACTGCTTCTGTCATAAGATTGGAGGGGGCGCGGGGAGTTGGTTGTGTTCCATAGTGTGATTCTGCTCTACATCAGGATTTAAATGTAAACAAATGTCCCTGGTCTTCTTTTATTACACGGAATTGGCTGAGATGAACTTTTGTGTTTGTGTGTTCTATGTCTAGATTTTCTAAACAAGTTTGTGTGTGTGTGTGTGTGTGTGCTCGTGTTACTCCACAAGCTTGGATGAGTGTGTGTGTTCCTATTCAAGCTTGTCTGTGTGAGTGTGTATGTAAATAGCGCAGTAGGTTTAGGATTAAAAGCTTGTCTCCCTCACTATCGTCGTCTCCTTGTAATACTCCATTGTGCTGAGTCAGACGATCGGTGCTTCGTTATCCCAAAACGAGATAATGACAACAACAATAAAGTCTGAGAAAAGAGCTGGTGGAATGGGTTTTCCCTGCAGTGGCAGCTCAAAATGACCTCCCTTCATCCTGACAGAGAACACAACAATCACACACGGCCCACTGGAAACACACAATATGAATATGGCTAATAGGATTACACCATAATCGGTTTCTCCAGAATGTTCCTAATCTTGGTGAAGGCACACCCACCCCAGCCCCGCCCCACCCCCCAACCACCCCACACCAATAGGACATAAAGACAGCCTACTGCCCCAGGTTTGAGTACACGTTTCCTCCCAGGAATTGCTTCCCCACCAGTACGGAGACAAGGCACCCCTTAGGCAAATGAACAAGCAGTGACTTAATAACACTTTGTCAACATGCACACTCCCGGTATTGTGAGCGACCCATAATGTTTTGCTGATGGCCTTCGGGGTCCCCCGTGGAGACGGACGTAAGTGTAAAAGATTGGCTCCGGCCGGTGTGGATGTCGGCGTGCAGGGGGCGGGAGTGGATGGAGGGACACGCCATCAATCTATTATTCTGAGGGGAGAACAATATGCGTCTCTACCGGTCGGGAGCCCCTGACGATGATAAATATTTGAAGGGCGGCCCCTAAATGGGATCTCTCGGAGGCAGGGGCGCATACCACTTCTGCGCATTATTACCTCATCCTTTATTTAGCGCCGCGCCGACGTGTCACTTCCCTTTCCCCCCGGTCCGCCTCTTTTGACGATGGCGCTGCGTGGCGTGCGGACGTGTCCACCTGTCCCGCGTTGTGGCTGTTCGTTCCGCGCCGTCTTGCCGTTAACTCTGACAGGACTGGACTCCTGCATGCGCGAGCGCGAGGACGCGCCGTTAAAAGCCTTAGGATGTCGGGAGACTCATGAAATTTGGACACGCCGGCAGATGGAGGCAATGGCCTTGATTGGCTCATGTAGGGAAGAACAGGGAATTGCACTTAAGGGGCCTTCCAATATGGCAGCATTCATTTTTAACAGGGCAGGAGAGGTCTGGAGAGTTCAGTGCAGTAATGAGACATGGGCATTGTTATTACAGCCATTGTGTTCTCTGTGTAGGGGGAAAGCAGATGACTGACTTGAACAAAGAACTGGCAACGAGTACTGAATAAGTGAAGCAGAACATAAAAAAGAGCAGCTATTATAATGTTTTTATTTTGTATTTTGTATGTACTGTTTCAGAAGTAACTTCAGAAAGTATGAAACAACTTAAAAGGCTTGCACCAGCCTTTTGACCTGATATGATATACAGTTCTGCAGGTGTACTTTTGTACCTTCAAACACTTTCACAGAAATACATTTGTCGATAAGAATTTGTTTGTACCAAGACAACCACAAGAGTCAAAGGATATTTAATTAGACTCGATAAGAGAGATACCATGCTTTAGTGTTTTCAAAGGAATATCAAAAATTATAATGGTTTAAATGGTAGTCTAACCAAATCGGACTAAAGGTTAATGGACAGTAGATACACAGTCAAATGAGACGTGTATCTACCCCCCCCCCCCCCCACACACACACACACACATCACCACCACCTTGCACCATGCGATTAAAATGACAGGTAGCAGTATTGAATCACCATGGCGATGATGATGGGTCAGTTTCCATGGCAATGAAAGCAAGCCCCTACTCAGGAAAGTGACAGGACATGCAGCTCTGTGATAATGGTGACACTTGCCTCGCATTTAATTGAAATCACTTTCGAAAAGAACACTCCCCAGGAGGAGCAAAACAGATGAACGAGACTGTTCTGGTCTATGTTGTTCTTACAATGCAATATTGACTTAATCTTGTCAATAACTGGTCAAAACACTAGTTTGAGTTTTTTTTTAATCAACAATTCAATTCTTGGACCACCGAGGCAGACCCTCTACATTCATTCATAAGCGATAATTTGTGGTCCTTATGGTAACTCATAGATGCCCATTAACAAAATGAGTAGTTTTGGATTGTTTGGAGGTAAGTGAATGACCACTTTGAATCCTCCCACACAGTCAATAATAATTGTTCCGAGCTACGTCAACATGCAACCTTTGTTCACCACATAGGCTGATGCTCTCAAGCTCCAGGGAGTGTGTGTGTGTGTGCGTGTGTGTGTGTGCGTATGTGTGTGTGTTGCATGTATCTGTAGGGTAGTGTGTGCAGGGATAGAGGACTGACGTCAATGAAAGCATTAAATGTATATCATGAATGGCACTTATGAGTCGGGACACTAACTGGCTTGTCGAAAGCAGCTTGACAGGAAAGGAACCCGAGACTACCCCAGTGAATATGTCATTTGCCTACATATCAATTCTGCTTTACATTGTATAGATATCTTTTGTACCAGTGCCTTTTTTTCCCCGTCACACCTGACATTGTTAACTCGGAGGCTAGTTCACTTCACTTCAAACACAGGAAGGTGTTTGTGCTGTGTGCCCTCCTACACAGCGTCTCCACAGCGCCTTCATCTCCTTGTGGACATCTCCAAGAAGCCCTGTAATCCCTGTTTTATTTCCCTGTGCAGGGTCGCGAAATAAAACAAGAAACGGAACCCATCGGCAAAACAAATGTTTCACGTCCGACAGAAGCGCTGAAGCACTGCGGCACAGAAAGACAATAAATCAATTTCTATTTAGATCAAGAGGTTTTAAAATGCACAAGGCCTTAATGCTAGAACAAACAGGCTCGAGCAGGTGATGAATGTGCCTGGGCACAATGATGGGCGGGCGGGACTGATAGCCCGCTATCACCAGCATCCATCTTTCTTTACTCCCCGGGTCATTTTACTGGAGGCCCTCCAAAACGTACAGACAGAATGTCTGGAGACACAAAGAAGCTCTCTGAGTCCAAAAAGTTTGTCCTTCTCCTTTAGCTAGGACTCACTGTGTAGTTTATGTTCTTGAATCTGGTGCAACGGAGTGATAAATCATGAGAAAAAAAACGTTAAAAAAGAAATTATGTATACTGTCTAGAAGGGGAAGCATCTAAAAATGGTTTAGGTAATATAGTATCTTTGAATCACATCCCTGACTAGGACATTTAATTCATGCAAACAAAGCACATGTTGGGCGTATATGGCATGGGATGGTGTTTTATGTGCCACAGAAGGTGACAGACTTTTTAGCAGTCTGTTATTTATTTCTTTGAGAATATGTACATTCGATTTTTGGGGAGTTGGTGTATTTGAAAACATTGGCAAAAAGCAACGATTCAACTACTCAAGTCTCGCTCTTCACCTCCTACTCAGTACAAAGCAGCTGCAGAGATCCAGCAGAATCACTACTAGTTATTTCCGGAATCAAGTTCTCACACACCATTTATTTTGGAAAGATAGTGTGAACGCTGAAATAATCACCTCTTCATCGCCATATCCAGTATAGCACAGCACAGGAATGTCATGTGGGGGGCACTCCTGTTCACCAGAGAGACATTATCATAGGGTGAATATTTTGTCGGCCTGTAATTTGATGTGTCAATTAGCCCAAAGCGAAAGGAAGTTTAGACATCCAACGGGTATTAAATTATAATCCTTGCTTCCATAGACCGAATTGTGATTATTGAGAACACATGAATATGTAACATTCACACCTCCCCTAATAGATCATTCTTACTAATGGGACTTGCCAAGTACGACAGACAAGAATGCAAACTTTCGCTACTCTTTGACAAACTGTTTCTCATCGCAAACGGCACACTCCACAAGTTACCATGTGGCACAGTCTGTATATTACTAACAATCGATCAACACACCTTCAAGCAAGATGGGATAGAAATACCAGCATAAATCAGCAAGTTGTAATCTTTTTACCATTGGTTTCCACAATCGAGCCATGGCTGGACGCAACCGCCACAATGCATTACTTGCCGCAACGCTACTTAAAACACCAGAAGCCTCCGGTGATATTTTACAGTAACGGCCTATTCAGTTACCATGCGTGGTAAGACAAGAGAAGGCAAAGAAATCAATTAGGATCTTTTGTTATCTGGCTTTTCCGTCTGTAGGGCCTGGCAGATGATATGGTCTGATAATTGGCCTTTGTCAGCCACTCGCTAACCACTCCCATGGTATGTGTTTACACTTGAAAGTAAAGATGGCTATCTCTGGCACTCTGGCACGCTGACTCTGAAATATGATGACCTCTTATACAATTGCAGTTGATAAGTCTTGCTCTATTTTGCAAGTGTATTCTGGCACCTACAGAGAGAGAGAGAGAGAGAGAGAGAGAGAGAGAGAGAGAGAGAGAGAGAGAGAGAGAGAGAGAGAGAGAGAGAGAGAGACAAGAGAGAGGCAGAGAGAGAGACAGAGAGAGACAGAGAGAGAGACAGAGAGAGAGACAGAGAGAGACAGAGAGAGAGACAGCGAAAGACAGAGTCTCACAGTGTAATAAAAATAGGTCATAAACCTATTTCCTCCCACTCTGGTATTCCTTCAGGACCTGTTCTGTTCTTCTCTGACTGTGGGATCCTTCTTTGATTTTCTCTTCACTTTTATTCTACTTGATAATGCAATTACAGTCAAGCATTGGGCTAGTATTTCTCAGTGTTCCTTGTAATTGACCATTGGGGGACAAAAAGCGACAAAGAAGACCATCAGGAATGGTGAAAATCATGAAATATCTGTTCAAATGATGATAACAATAGACCTTCCGTGATCTAGAACAATAGAGACTCGCAAGTAATCTTGTTACGAGTTGACCATCTTGTGACATGTTATGTTGTTCCATAAATCATTTGTAGTCAGTCTAAAAGTACCCTTTTTCAATAGTAAACATTGAAAGAAAATAAAAGGAGAGAAAGACGCTCAGATTCAACAATTGTATGACAAACCGTCTGTTATTGAGATGTTTTCCTTGAAAAGAAATCAATATGTACAACCCCCAATTAGATACCAATTAATAATGATCATTGAACGTGTCAATTAGAAGCAGAGCGGAAACTGGGAGAACGTCACAAACAGAAAACTAATTAGATTTCCTGTGGTTATGTCGTCCTCGGAGCGTGTACACTACTGATAATTGTATCAGTCTCCCTACCGGCAAACTTCCTGCCGCCTTTTGGATGAATCGCTCCAACTTTCTCTCTCACCAAGCATCTTGTTTGACAGAAACGTCTCGTTGCTGACAGCATACCACAAAGGAGGAGCGTTGTAGAAAGGAAGTACCTTGTCACATTTGTCTCTGTGCAGAGAGTGTGATAGCTGCAAATGATACTTTATTTCTCGTTTATACTTGTCCTCACTGCTTTCAATCAGGTCAAATCTCTCACCTCATTCTGACACACAGCACGACAGCTGCGTCGTCTCTGGATCAAACTGGGTTCTGGAGCTGTTGGCAGAGGGAAGGGCTATGCAGGCAAGCAGACTCGGGGACAAATATGGCTGTCATTTACAGAAGTTTGATGATGAGATGTTATCCTTTGATGCTTGTCATGGTTGGGTCAATAAAGGGTGTGCCCCCCCCCCCCCCCACACACACACACACACATACACACACCACCACCACACACACACCAATTTTCTCAATCGAACTGACTGAAAGTTACTGTCACAATCCATTTGTTGTCATTACAATTATACTATTGCTAAATAATACAAACAGACACATTCAACTTATATTAACTATATTGTATGTGTGCAGTATAGTGTATGAGTGTGCGGTACAGTGTATGAGTGTGCAATACAGTGTATGAGTGTGCGGTATAGTTTCAGTGTGCGGTACAGTGTATGAGTGTGCAATACAGTGTATGAGTGTGCGGTATAGTTTCAGTGTGCGGTACAGTGTATGCGTGTGCAATACAGTGTATGAGTGTGCGGTATAGTTTCAGTGTGCGGTACAGTGTATGAGGCAGCACCCATTACTACATTAAAGTAATCACATCAAGAATCCCCACTAAAAGGACAAATATTACTCTTGTACAAAAACTGTGATATCATGATATCATGCCATTTGATGTCATTTGAAAGCCAATGACGTTCCTCATCTCTCCAACCTACGAAAGGTGTATATTAAGCTGCTACATCCAAAAATGTATACACTGTGTATACAATGTATACAAAAGGCATACAGCACCACATATTACAGTGTACGGTGCTGTACCACCATTCAAGCTTTTAGCTTTTAAGCACATGGAGACCAGTGTAAGCAAATAATGCATTAAGCAATTTCCTTTATGGCTTCTTTGTTATCAAAGGAACAAGCTTTGCATAATTCTGCCTGTTTGTGGTTTAGGGGCAAAATATGTATTTAAAAGGAGTGTGAATATGTGAGGTGATTATGTTTGTTTACTGGCATTTAGGGGTAAAAATATTAAAGACGAACCTACATTTGAAACATTCTCATTAAGCTTGTGGAACTATGCCCAGTTAGAAGTGGAGAGAAATGCAATGCAATCCCCAAGAGTATACTATCCATCTACTGTAGCCAAGTTCTTTTTCGTATATGAGGACATGATTTAGGTAATTACAAGAACACTTGTCAGTTATTTTGGTGAAATATTTCATGATCTACGTCTAGTTAATTTGGGCTGAATAAATATTATCTTCCTGAGCAGAAATGGATGAAAGCAAAACCGTTTTCAGTGAAGACTGAGATAAAGTGGAAAGTATGGGGAGAAATGTACTGAAGATGAAGGTAGATGCAATGACCAAAGGGAAGGACAACAAAGGTAGAGAATGATGTTTGGCCTCTCCAGAGTAGTGAAGTGGGCGGAGTGCAGCGGAACATAAATACAGGATCCTCACACTGATACATTTAGCGGATGCTCTTATCCAGAGCGACTTACAGTAAGTACAGGAACATTCCCCCCGAGGCAAGTAGGGTGAAGTGCCTTGCCCAAGGACACAACATCATTTGACACGACCTGGAATCGAACCAGTGACCTTCTGATTACTAGCCCGACTCCCTAACCGCTCAGCCATCTGATAGTTAATGATCATGCAAAATGGCCATCGTAACCATGAACCATGTTGGTTCTAGACAACTCAACAAGCGTCTAAGTCGTTTTTAAGCCTGAAAAGGCATATATTGGTGATATTTCCACATCAGAGAAACACAAAGCTTCTTCCCGAGACTCTTTTAATTCTGTTGATGACGCTGCTGAAAGCAAGACAAGGAAAAGAACACTGTAGCTGTTGTGATGGTTGTTTTGTACATGTGAGAGCCTTCAGGCCGGACCTGTCTTTGGTGTGTTTCATGGTTTTTCTTTGCCTGTGGGGGTAGTTGGGGTAAAAACCCACACTAAATGTAGTATCACCAACAAGATAAAGAGCTATTAATAGTTTCGAATGATCCTGTCGCTTATTCTGAAAAGTAAAAAATGTGATCTTCTTCACAAGCTGAACGTTTTCAATCTGTCGCAGTGCACCAGATGATAGTTCAGTAGGCCAATGTGTGAACCTCTCTCTATTCAAATTAACCTTACAAACGAATTTACATAAGTGAGTATGAAGATGCATTTTAATGACCCCGCCATATAATGCAATTTGAACAGAATTCAAACAGTGTCGGTCATGGTTTCATCGTCTTTGTATTTAGCTATGGGTCGTGCCCAGTCATGTGTTGAAATGATTGAGAGAAATCCATCAATGTGTTTCATTCACAGATCATCAATCTGTCAGATTCTGAGAACAGCGAATCGAGTGAGAAACTTGAAGTCGATAGATATTTGCTTTTAAAGTTGCATGCAGAGGCATATACACACACATATAGGCACACCCACACACAAAGGTGTACTGTTGGCCAATGTGCATATTGTGCAGAAACCAAGATGGAGATCAATAAAGAAAAAAATTATAATGTTATGATTTCTAATTGAGGGTTTCTTTTGAGGAGAAAAGGTGTGGGATCAAAGAGTGTTGGTCTGCAAATTGTGAGATTAGAAAAACCTTTGAACAAGAGGGAGGCAAACTCGTACGGAATAACACGTACAAAAATAGTTAACTTTTACCTAACATCCTCCTTCATGTTGCATCGTGATCTTTCACTAGGAACTGGGAAACTGCAATAACATTGGCATGGTTCAAAGCATGACTTTAGGGTTTATGACGACTTCATATTAATTCACAGCAAACCTCATGGGACTTTTATTTGACCAGGCACGCGCAAATTGTGAAGTATTATGAGTTGAAACTTGAGTGAGAGTGAGGTTCCTTCAAAGAGCTGCTGAATCAAGCTCACCCTGCACTGTATTAGGGGAGTTGCCAATATCAGAGAATTACTGTTGATCAATAGCAAGCGGGCATCTCATCCCAACAACTGGGCTTTTTAGTGCCTGACTCACTGAGGCAGGAAGGAGGTCAAGGAGAATCATTATTTCCAACGCCAATGTGTTTACTTCCTGATTGTGGGCAACACCTTATGTGTGGAAGCAGAATGTTGTAGATAGCTTGTTTATCTCACAACCATTGATTAGTAGCCTACATTTTCAACGAGCGGAAAGAATAGGAAAAAAACATTTTGAATGTAAAAAAAAAAAAAAAAAAAAGAGTAGGCAGAAACCTTGTCCGTGGGGAAAGGAAAATGAAAGATAAAGGTGGAATAATGATCACTTAGTCTTGTTTGGCCTCTCCAAAGTTGCTGAGGTTCATCAGTTTATCGCATAACCGTCACAGTCTAGCCTTCTGTACAGCGAAGGTATCAGTAGTAGGAACAGATGGAGTGTCTTAGGGTTGGGGTTCGATTTTGACTGAAACCTTTTGGTCAACTCTCAAATGGCCTCATCTGGACCCAACCATGGACAAGGCATTGTGGGGGAGCAAATACTTCTACTCATAAACCCAGCTGATAGCCCTATGCCAAGCAGCACCTTTGAAAGGGTTAAAGGAGAGAAAATAGTCTGTTATCTGTGTACTCCCCTAATCTGACACTACCACCAAGAGCACATTTAGCTGTGCTAACATAAAGCAATTCAATCATTGATTGGTCCATTGGATCGGACTAAACTATATCATGCACAAAATACAACATGATTTCCCTCCCCACCCCGTATTGCCTGTATCTCCTGGTCTGATCCATGTCTATGACAGTGATAACTAGAGATTCATTTGGCTTTGACAGTGCAGATCCCTTACGCCCCTAATGGGCGCCTTGCACCCCCGGTGAGAGAAAAATGACAGTTGGATACTCTGCGGAGAATTCAATCATCTTTTAATGTCACCGCTGGTGACACGGTCTGGCTCCCCTTCGTCAGGACCATTCCAGACGTGCTGTTTGTCAGATTCAGAAGCATGGAATTAAAACGCAATTGACTTTCTTTCGTTTTTTTGTACCAAATATAGTCAGTGTGTAATACATTTTGAATCTATCCTTAACAAGTCATTTAGAAACATTTACAGAGAAAGTCACTTAGCAGCTGGTTTGTGACTGCTCACAGGGACACCAGTGCCATATGCTCAACACTTTACCACCGCCACTCTTAAATAACATGCTACCACATGTTTGATAGGACTTCCCAAAACAGTTTCACTTTCAAACGGATGTGTAAGATCGGCGTTTAAAAACAAGAAGAGCCGATATGCTCTTTGGTGTACGTTCTGTTCTTGTCAAGTGTTTTGTAAAGCGTGCGGTTGTGAAGGGCTTGGGGAGTATTCCCCCCTTCTTCCCCCCCTTCCCCCCCCCCCCCCGTCCCTCTGCAATGTGGGGACGGAGCCTGTGATATAGCTGTGGCGGCGGCATGTGTAAAGGGATGAGCGGGGCTTTGAGGCGCTGTGTGACAGGCCCCCCTGCTGTCTACCGCGGGGAGAGAGAGATGGAGGAGCACCGAGAGAGAGAGACGGAGGTAGAACGAGGGAGGCAGATAGAGGAGGAGAAGAGAGAGGGGACTCGGAGGGAGAGAGGAGAGAGATGGAGATAAAGAAAAGGGGGACGGGGTCAATTGAGATGCACGTTTAAATTGAGTGAGCGAGCGGGAGGGAGGGAGGGAGCGAGAGAGAGAGAGAGAGAGACAGAGAGAGAGAGAGAGAAAAGGAATGGTCCGAGGAAAATAGCTTTGATGGCCGAAGAAGAGAGAGAGCATAACTATTGAGATAAAGCAGAAAGAAAAGTAAGAAAAGACCTTAAGCAATGAGTGATGGATAACACTTACAGGATAGTTTTGCAATTGTGTGTCGTGGCGGCCACATCATACATCCTGTTGTAAAAAGTGCATTTCTGGATCTAATATTTACTTACTATTGAGGAGATTATACGAATGACTCGAGATACCTATGGCACCGTCCATACCAATTATGGTACCATTACAGTATGAAATATCTGTCCTATTGCTGTCACATGCATTCATACAATTTGGATATTTTAATCTCTGCATATTCTTTGCCTGCAGCTCTGTTTAAGGTCTTTGAGCAGAACTGCTGTTCGGTCTTCATATCGTGCCTCACTCTGCAGATGAAAAGAAATGTCAAACTGCTTTGTTACCTGGATAAGTTACATTTTGTGTTGTTGAATATTTTATGAGTACATTTGAAGTGACTCATGCATTCATGTCTGGGGCTGGAGTTAGTTGATATTTCAGGTTTTTTCTCCCAATGGGGCTTGGTGTCTTGGTGTGTATTTGTATGTGTGTGTGTAGTCTGTGTGTGCACAGTAGGTGAGTGTGTCTGTATGAGTGCGTCTGTGTCTCTGTAACTGTGTCTATCTGTGTGTGTGTGTGTGTGTGTGTGTGTGTGTGTGTGTGTGTGTGTGTGTGTGTGTGTGTGTGTGTGTGTGTGTGTGCTTGACAAAGCGATGGGCTCCGCTGTTGTCACTATGACATGAGCAGTCTCCTCCAGATGGCTCCAAAACATGGTAATCAGGATGCCTTTATCTTAGCATGCATGATATTGTGTGTGTGTGTGTACTACATGTGTGTCAATGCATGACCAAGTGTAATCTTTGCTTTTGGTAGAGAGACATAATACCACTCCAGACACTACTGACTTTTTAACAATTACAACAATGGCTGATGGACAACATAACAATAACTCATGCCATCTCTTTACAATGAAAGGAGTACACTACTGAGTACACTACTGAGTACACTACTGAGCACACTACTGAGCACACTACTGAGTACACTACTGAGTACACTACTGAGTACACTACTGAGCACACTACTGAGTACACTACTGAGTACACTACTGAGCACACTACTGAGTACACTACTGAGTACACTACTGAGTACACTACTGAGTACACTACTGAGCACACTACTGAGCACACTACTGAGCACACTACTGAGTACACTACTGAGCACACTACTGAGTACACTACTGAGTACACTACTGAGCACACTACTGAGCACACTACTGAGTACACTACTGAGTACACTACTGAGCACACTACTGAGTACACTACTGAGCACACTACTGAGTACACTACTGAGCACACTACTGAGTACACTACTGAGCACACTACTGAGCACACTACTGAGCACACTACTGAGTACACTACTGAGCACACTACTGAGTACACTACTGAGCACACTACTGAGCACACTACTGAGTACACTACTGAGCACACTACTGAGTACACTACTGAGCACACTACTGAGTACAGTGGGAGTGAAATGATTGATTTTCCCAGTTAATCAGTGGCATTTAGCACTGGCTGAAATGGCAATCATTACACATGCTATTCAAATGTGACAGAGATTAAGCTCACGAGCTTTTGACTCAGAT